>BHEV01004500.1:0-10515 GCA_004319985.1 Emydocephalus ijimae
TAAGCAATCAAATCATACTAGGAAACAGTCCATATAAATCGTAAGGATACAAGTGACAAAGTTACAGTCATACAGTCACAAGTAGGAGGGGATAGGTGATAAGGAGGGGTGAGAAGATTAATAGTAATAGTAATGCAGGCTTAATAAATAATTGGACAGTGTTGAGGGAATTATTTGTTTAGCAGAGTGATGGCATTTGGGAAAAAACTCCCCTTGTGTCTAGTTCTTCTGGTGTGCAGTGCTGTATAGCATCGTTTTGAGGGTAGGAGTTGAAACAGGATGTGAGGAGTTTGTAAATATTTTCACAGCCCTCTTTTTGACTTGTGCAGGATACAGGTCCTCAATGGAAAGCAGGTTGGTAGTACTTGTTTTTTCTGCAGTCCTAGTTACTCTCTGAAGTCTGTGTCTGTCCTGTTGGGTTGCAGAACCAAACTGGACTGTTATAGAGGTGCAGATAACAGACTCAATAATTCCTCTGTAGAACCTTGCCAACCTTGAGAAACACTGCCTTAGGCAGAAAGACTGCACTGCAAGTTGTAGTCTCAACTTTATAAAGTATAGCCCTGGCCTTTAACCTCAGGATACATTTGGTGGATAAAAGACCTCTTTTTAAAAAAAAAACTATATGTAGCCTATTTTATAAGCAACTCAACAAGAGAATCATAAATAGTTGCAAGCTCAGGCCAGTTGAAGCAAGAGGCCTGCCTGCTTTGAAGCAAATAGCCCTGAAGACTCTGAAATTTTTCCTGACTTGGCTAAGTTGAATGAGGTTGAATTATGCAAGATATTGGGTGTTTTCATACATGTGCAAGCTGCGAGAGCTGGAACAATACTTTCCTTTGGACGGCCTGCTGCTAGAGCGAGATCCCTAATGAAACATGGACTGCTTTTGGAAAATAGATCAAATGCATAAATTCAGTCAGGTAGAAGCAATAGGCAGCTCAGAAGATAATCTTTAAAAGCTTTGGTTAAAAGCACAGCGCTGAAAACACCAAGGAGCCGTAAAGGATGGCAAGTGATTTTGAGACGGCTGGATGGATGGCCAAGTCAGAATGGCACCTCGGAGTCATTTTATTCTCATTTAATTAATTCGGGAGGTCTCTCATGAATGCTTTTAGGGATTAGAATTGCCATTCCAAACTCTAACAGGTTTGAAGGGGGAGGGAGGATTGACCAGGCAGTTGTTGGCTGGGGAATTCTGGGAGTTGAAGTCTCCCAGGCTTAAAGTTGCTAAGGTTGGAAACCACTGCTTTAGATAGGGCGATCACTTCTACTGGTTGAATGGAAAAGACCAATTATCTATTGGTTATCAAAGCCCCAAAAACTTCACGAGGCCAGGAGAAATACATCTTCCTTCAAAAAGGCTGCCATGTTTTCCTCTCTACCTTGTATAAGTTGATCTGTTTTTACAAACACCAGGACCTCTGTCTTTACGCCACACAACATCTTTTCTGCACAGCATTTTGGAGCTCATGTTCAGTCCTGGTATCTCCATACAGGATGCCTATAGGCTCCGAAGGATGGGTAGATACCCTCCCCTTGCCAACTTCTCCGTCTTTCCTGTCTTGAAATGTTTCTTTAAAAAAATCAAGGGGGAGGTTGCCATGCTGAAAAATAGAGCAATGGTTTCTAAACATTGTCTTGGTTTCCACCTCAAGATACCATCAACCTCGTTAAAAGAAGGCAGGAAACATGCTAGGAAGTTACACGGGGGAAGAAGGAGAATTTTCACCAATTTGCCTTCTGGGAAATGGGTGCAACTCCTCACGGCAGCATTCTGTGAACAGGCAAACCCTCTGTCATAATATAAGGGAATAATTTCCCACAAAGGAAATCTGTTGAGACGGCTACCTTGCTTGAAATATCTAAGATGCTATTTCGTAGACTCTTTTTAATAATGTTGATTCTATTATCATGGATTTTTTAAAAAATGTTTGCTTTTTCTTTTTTGGTTCTATAACAAGCTTCCCAGAGACACATTTGTGAGATGGGTGACTATATAAATGTGAGGAATAAATAAAATAAACAACTGCTTGCTAAGGGTTATCCACAACATGTACTCAGATCTAAATGTGCCCACCAGCTCAGAGAGGGCTGATTCCATTTTAGACTAAGCAAATGGAAATAGGGTTGTTGTTGAGATGAATAACAACAAAATAAAATCAATAGACACATGATGTTCCTGTGTTATATATTTAATATATAATAGTGTTTAATAGTGTTATAAATATTATCTTTTCTCTCATTTCAGGACAATCAATCTGTGACTTTATTATAGAAACAGAATTTTTTTAAAAAGTTAGGTGGCTGTTTTGAAGAAGCTGGGAGAAATTGTGCCATCAAAGAAAAGGCAGAGAGAGAAAAAATACCAGTGGAATGGTGGGTTTGGATATGCTCTCCATCCACCCCCATCATCTGCTGAAAGGACAAATCAACCCTTTCTTTCTAGAGAAAGAAAGTATTGTGTTGTCTTGAAAGGAAGAAATGGTCAAACTTAAATGCCAAGGAAAACAACATTCTGAAGGCAGGCTAACCTTAAACTGGCAATTTAAGTTGAAAAGAAATGATTAAAATCTCAAGCCAGCAACTGAACTGTGCCAAGGACACTAAGCTTTTGCTTCAATTGTTTGGGGGTGGAGGGTAGATGGAAGCAAGACGCACTACGGAGTAAGTTCAGATAACAGCAGTAAACAAAAATGCCTTTTCTCCCATCTCTATCTGAGAGCTACTATTGGTTGGTTCTAATGTCCCATGTTCCTTGATTCAGTTTGGCACAAAGAAGAGGTGGGTGTGAGGAGCACAAGGCTGTTTTGTTTCACTTCCAGCCTACTTGAAGCCATATCAACCATTTCAGCTTCATCTGATTTCTCTTGTGCAGAGGTGGGGAATTATGGCCCTTTTACAACTTGTGGACTTCAATTCCCAGAATTCCTGAGCCAGCTATGGCTCAGGAATTCTGGGAGTTGAAATCCACACATCATAGAAGGGCCATAGATCTCCACCCCTGCTCTAGTGCAAGGCCCACAAAAGGGACAGCTCTAGAGGCAGAAAACAAGGCATAACAGTGTGCAAGAGACTTTGATTTGTGAGTGGAATCCATCTCTTCATAGAATCATGGAATTGTAGATCTGGGAGGGATCTTGGTCTTCCAGTCCAGCCCACTGCCCAAGGCAGGAGTCCTTATTCCATCTTGGACAAATGGTTGTACAATATTTTTTTGAACAGAGATGGAGCACCCACAACTCCAGGAGACAAGCTGTTCCACTGATCAGTCATTGTCAAGAAAGTCCTCCTTATTTCCAGGTTGAGTCTCTTTTCAAAGAGCTTTCACCCGTTACTACTTGTCCTATGGAGAATAAGTCAACCCCCTCTTCTCTGTGGCAGCCCTTCAGGCATTGGAACACAACTATCAAGCTTGCTAGATTAACATAGCTAGTTCCCTTAGTTCAGGGGTTTCCAAACTTGGCAACTTTAAGACTTGGGGACTTCAACTCCCAGAATTCTCCAGGCCATTTTGCCTTAGTTATTCATCCAGTACCTCAATCTACTAAACAATTGCAAAGCAGTGACCCTTTCTGCATGCCAAGCGTATGTTTTTGTGTTACACCACAGTTCCTCCTTTAAGGGAGGAAATGCAATCTCATCCTGCAACACAAGTGTGGTGTTTGTGGATGGTTGTGTAGCTACTGCTCCCCTTATAGGGTTTCTTTCTGAACAGACAAGACAACCAAGGAGGGGAAAACAGTTGCTTTTACCAAAATGTACAGCATTTTTCGATTTTCAAAAGTGAACAGCACAAGTCATTAAAAAGCTATCGTACTTAATCTTGTGTGTAACAGTGTGCTTCAATGTTACCAGGCAGAGTTGGCAAATAGCTTTCTTTTTTTTGCAGACTTCAATAATAGTGTTTATAACAGAAAAGCAAGGAAACAAAAAAAAATCAAAACAATGTAAATCTGAGCCCAAAGGTGAAAAGCTCTGATGGTTTTTACATGAAATTGTTATTTGTCAAAAGGAAAATATGGGGCTGACAATAATTTTTTTTTTAAAAAAAGACGCTGTTTCTACAGGACCTGCCAAACAAAATTGTTATGCAGTCGGGTGGCCATAAACTTTAAAGGTTTAGGTAAATATCAATACAATGAGCTTTGCAATTTGCTTAGTCATGGAAAAATTCCATCAGAGGCATTCAGTTCTACCTGTGGCTGTTCTGCAAATGTATCAGAAAAAGGTTGAAAGGACCTGAAGCAAAAGAATTCCTTCCATCAAGCTTCGATCGGCTTTGCTGCTTTATTAAATTTTTTTTTTTAATTTACTAAATTTATATGCCACCCATCTCACCATCAAATGACTCTAGGCTGCTTACGACACTCTATATTATAAATCTACATTTATTGATTAGCTTTTTATTTTGCCTTTATTATTTTATAAGTAACTCAAGGCAGTAAACACATCTAATATTCCTTCCTTCTCCCTACTTTCCCCACAACAACTCTGTGAGGTGGGCTGGGCTGAAAGAGAGGGACTGGTCCAAAGTCATCTAGCTGGATTTCATGCCTAAGGCAGGATTAGAATTCACTGTCTGCTGGTGATTGGCCCAAAGTTACCTAGCTGGCTTATATGCCTAAGGTGAGATTAGAACTCCTTATCTCCTGTTGATTGGCCCAAAGTCACACACCTGGCTTTCATACCTCCAGTAATGCAGGCACCCAATTTTATGACCTTGATAACAGCAGCAGAGTTGGTGACAAACTTTAGGTCCAGGATGATGGGTTCCCTCTGCTCAGCTAAAATAAAATAGAGCCTTCTCTGCAAGTTCCACCCATCCCATAATGATAATAAAATGGCAAGGCTGGTCCCTATTTCATTCAACTCTTTGATACATAACAGAAGTAGAGCCTTGCCAGAATTTGGAACTGCCTCCATGGGGAAGATTTGTTGAACCTGTCTCTGCTCTTTCCAGCAATACAGTATTATTTCAACAGGCTCACCGTGATGATAATGTACTGAGGCTGCTTTTTCTCTGACCTTCAGCTTTGTGGTTTTGTTTATCGATGATGGGTTCCATTCATGGGAATTAAACATGCCAGAATCCCATCGAAAATCACTGGGACTCATCCATCAGGATCATGTCCTCTGGACACAGATCGACAGACTGTCATCAAATACAGGAGCTAGGAAATGCCTATTTTTTAAAATTCTGATAGATTAATTTAATGCAGTTCAGCACTGCATGGACTAATCCCCAGACTTGGGGACAATTGCTCATGTATTGGGGATAAACCACAGTGTAGTAGTGAACCCTGTGTTCTGACCCAGCTCCCAAATACGGCAAACCCTCTGTAGTTAAATAAATGTTTCCTTTATTAGGAGCGCCAGCAGCCCAGGCAAAAAGTCTCTCTCACACACACAGCAGGCTAAAAAGTCTGTCTGTCAGGGAGATGAATAAAGTTGTCTGCCACACTTATTCATCTCTATCCCCCCATCTCCAGAGCTAGGGTGGGGCTTCACTAGCAGCGGTGGCTCTTCTGTCCCAAGGACCAGCCCATAGATTTCCACTGCTGTCCTCTCCTCTGCCTTCTGTGCATCCATGTGTCAGGCCCTGGACCCAGCTGTTCCTCCTCTTCCTCATCAGCCACCTACCGACCAGGGGCCTTTGGCTCTCCATCTGAGGGCTGATGGACAGCCCAGGCTCCGCCCCGTCTCTATCTCTGACAGCGCCATTCCCTATTCCTTCTCAAGAGCTCTCAGGTTGCCTTGGACTTCCGGTTTGCCAGGCTTCGGTGGCGGCGGGGTTTCGGGATCCTGCGCGATCCCTGCTGTGCTAGCCGTCTTGGTGCCTCCGATCCTGACGGGTCTGGAGGATAAGGCTGCCCCGTAGAGGCAGCCGAAGATAGGGGGGATCCGGACAGGGGTTTGGGGGTTTCGCAAACCCCCTCCCCACCTGGCATAACCCCCTTTTCTCAAGGTGGTGGAGCGGCGGTCAGCAATGGCCGCCACAAAGAAGCCGGCAGCTGGACAAGATTGTGTTGGAGGAAGACGGAGAAAGTTTTGAAGTGAAAGTTTTTTGGTTGAACCGGGAGCATAAGATGCATTTAATATCCTGAAAACCTTGATTGTTGAATGATACTTTGCTTCCAGAAGATATTTATAACCGGCGAGTGAAAGTGCTGAAAGAGAAAGTTTACTCTCCTTCCCTATGGAATCAACAAATGGACATTGAAAAGCCTGCTTTTTTATAGAAGGTAAAAATTTAAAGCTCTTTGTGACAAGTGGGGATGGAGAGGACAAAGGAGAAATTTATATTAAGATTTTGTTGGAGGAGATGTCTGGAAGACTTTGAGATTGGAAGCTAATTGCAATAAGACTTTTAAATACAGATTGGGCTTTTTCTTCCCTTTCCAATTGATATTACCCCAGGAAGAAAAAGTGCGAAGGGAAGAATCTTGTGCTCTGTTTGGACTGTTTGATGACTTTGGGATTTTGGGGAATTGTTCTAAGCTTTGAAATATCTTGGTTGTCTTAAGAAGAAGAAGAGAAAAGAAGAAAAGGTTTATAATGGCTTTATCTGTTGATGAACTAAGAGAGGAATATGGAAAAATAAAGAAAGAAGGCAAGGACACTTGGAGAGAAACTATTCACTTTTTAGAAATGGCGCTTGCTACTTACCAGCAAATACAACAATTGAAGGAGGAAGCAGAGGAAGAAGAAGAAGAAGAAGAAGCCATCTTTAATGAATCCAAAAAGTTGATTAAGAAAGGAAAGAGAAAGAGAGGAAGGAAAAAGGACTTAAGACTTAAAAAAACATCCAAGAAAGAGAAAAATAAGATGCAAAATCAATACAATGTTAGAAAGCAAAAGAAAAGAGAAATACAACAGAGAGGGGAAGCTAAAAAGGCGGAGGTTTGGAGAAGGGGGGGTAAAAAGACCAGGTGGGATAAAAAAGGAAGGGAAAAGGGGGGAAAAAGCCACAAAGGTATGAAACAAGATGGGAAAAAGAATTTTTTTTTTTAGGGATAAAGGGTAATGTAAAATTTTTCTTAAAAGGATTCTGCAAGATACATAAGACAGTATTGTAGTATTTGTATTAGAAATAGAAAATTAGAATTTTATAAGAATTAAGTAAAGATTAAAATATTAAATGTTTAACAATGATAGATTTTAAGATTTAATAAATTATTAAAAGGAATGTTTAAAATACTTAGTTTAAGTATAGAGTTTAATTGACTATGTTAGTATAAATTTATTATGGTAGCATTTGACTTTGAAATAGATAATTGGAATGTTATAAGATTTAATGTTTCATTATGTATTTAATTACTTTATAGATTTACTATTTTCTTTTTCTTTTAAAAATTAGTAGGAAGAATGTACTAAGCAGAATCAGATGGGGAACCAGGTGTTACCTTAAATGTTAATTTAGGGGAGCGATGGAAAGGCATCATACTTCGATTAGTGACTTCAGAAGAAATCCTTTTTTTTTTCTATTATAGGGAATGGAAAAGAATGGACAAAAGATACAAATATAATGATATAAATTAAGATGAAATAAATAAAATATAATTAAAAAGAGTGGAAAGTGGGGAGAAGTTATAATGAAGATATAGAATGGTAAATAAGATAGGAAATGGTATATAAGATGAGCATAAATTTAATTGAAATCCATATAAAGAGAGTAATCCGGGGCCAAGCTACTTTCTAAAAAGAAGTTTTATGTTTTTGTGTTTTGTGTGTTTATGTTTGTTTGAGATTTAATAAAACCTTGGAGGAAAGCTAGATGAGGATAATTATAAACAAAACAGAGGGAAATATGAATATGATGATTATAAAATGGATAAATATAGAAAAGAAACGTAATTGAATAAGAGTAAAGAGAAATAATGAGAAATCTGCTAAAAGATATTTAAGTGGAAATGGGATATATTAGAATTATGTTGTATAAAATAAAATAATGTTTTATCTGTCTTGTAAAAATTTATAATGGAAAAAAAAAAAGAGCTCTCAGGTTGCTTTGATGCTGACCCTGACTGCTATGCTGCCTCATCTGATTCAGCTGCTGGAGGGGCTGGCAGCTGACATGGCACAACACCCTGTTGTCTTATCATCAACCCCTGCCATCTCCATACGTTATTGTGTTTTATGTTTCAGAGCATCTACAGTCTCCTTTCAATTTTGAGACAGCCATTCATACCGCAGTTTCTACAGGGGCCTGGTGATCTTTTTAGTATTTGGGGGGGGGGCAGGATCTGGAGAGACTCAGATTCCCATAGCCACTCAATCAGGAAGCTCAATGGGACATTTTCACCCTCATTCTTTTCAACTGAAGTTGTCTTAGGCTGTTGTTGTGAGGATAAATCAGGGGAGCCATGTATACCACCCTGAGCACCTTGAGGAAACATGGGACAAAAATACAATTAATAAATAACCTAGACATACAAAGGAATTAATGTCACTCTTTCCTGAATTGAGAAAAATACTCACATTCTATCGGAAAGGATTTTGTGCTTTCTTAAAAAAGCAGTTCTTTTTAGAAGTACTTCCAGATATACTGGACTACAACTTCCTTACTTCCAACATAGCTCTGATAGATGTTTTAGTCGAGAAGATAGAATATTTAGTGGTACAGCAGGGCTAGGGAAGTTCCTTTAGAAACTTTGGCCAAACTGAAATGGCCTAAGGCTAATGGTTTCCTTGGATGCTTTACTGTTGATATGCTACAAGGTGGATTGTTAGCTGGAATGGACCTACCTAGATGGCAAACCTACACAGTAGAAAGACAGGTAAGACATTGGTCTTGATGGGTTTTTTTTAATGTTACAACAGAAACTTTTAAAAAATGCCCTGCTTTTTTAGAAACATAAAATTCACATGCTTGGATCTTTAAAAGAATGAATAAACACTGAACTTGTGCTAGGTTTAGGAGGAGAAAGGAGTGAGAAAAGGACATATAGAATGGGGGGGGGATTTAGACAGGATGTGGCCACTCTCCAAAGCTAAGCAAACTTTATAGAATTTAATACCCACCAAGCACATCTCGAATAATAAAATTGTTAAGGATAAAAATTCTGTAATTGTCCCTTTACATTTTACAACTGTGGTGTTTCCTTTCCAAAACAAAAATAAAACTCCATCATGTCAGACACAACCAATCCTATGAATACTACAAGAAATGCACAAATTCCATTGTAGACAACAGAGGAAATAGCTTTGAAGGACAGAAGAGACATTACCAAGGTAATAGTCAGATAAGAAGGGCTTGAGCACAGACCAAGCAAGTAATGTGAAAAAACATCGCAGAGAAACCCCTCACTAGTTCCCATGAAGACAAAGTGAGGGAGGGGGAACATATTTAGACTTTCAAGATTCTGTTGCTATAACTTTACAATATAACTTAGACTTGGAATAACATTATTGTCTTTTTAAATATAAACTAATTAGCATATATTAAAATGAAATTTCATTGCATACAGATCTCAAAGGACCACCACCTTCAATATACACTACTTAAACAATTATGCATATATCCACACACCCACATATATTATATAAAACATAATTATATGGCATTGTATCTTAGATATACTTTGTAAGATGCAGTTGTATGTGATATTTTATTACAACAGTTTTATTTCATTTCATTTCTTCATGATTGCCTATGATTAAAAACCAGTTTGGTGGTTGAGGCACCAGAGTACTAGTCTTGCCTTAGGTACAAATATGACCCCTGGCCAGCCCTTCTCTCTCGGCCCTAAGAAGAAGGCAATGGCAAACCAGTTCTGTAACCTTGCCAAGAAAGCCGCAGGAACTTGTGTGGGCAATTGCGAAGAGTTAAGACTGGCTCGAGTCTAAAACAATTACTTGTGGCTAGAAAAACAACAACAACATAGCACTGCTGCTTTTTGTTAGAAGGAATATGAAGCACACATCTCTGTCCAACTAGTATTCTGTCACCAGAAATGGGGGAAAAAGTGAAGGATAGTTTTTGAGCACATTCATCCACAAAGTAAAAGTTATATATAACCACTGTTTCAAATCTCTTCTAAACATTTGAAAAACCCTTGCAACCACAATACTTAAGAACAGAGTAGAGTAAAGGGACCTTAGAGGTCTTCTAGTCTAGTCTCTGCTCAAGCAGGAGATCCTGTACCATTTAAGACAAGGGACTGTCTGATCTCTTCTTAAAAATCTCCAATGATGGAGCACCTCCAACTTCTGGAGACAAGTTGTTTCACTGGTTAATTGTTTTCATTGTCAGAAAATGTCTCCTGACTATTATTAAGTGTTGCACCTTATGATCCTTGACTCTTGACGAATGTATCTTTTCTTTTATGGACACAGAGAGCATTTGCACCAAGATAAATTCCTTGTGTGTCCAACCACACTAGGCCAATAAAGAATTGAACTGAACCAAACCAAACCAAACCAAACCGAATTGAATCCTATCCTATCCTATCCTATCCTATCCTATCCTATCCTATCCTATCCTATCCTATCCTATCCTATCCTATCCTATCC
>BHEV01004503.1:3389-13991 GCA_004319985.1 Emydocephalus ijimae
CCAAACAGCAAGATCACAGCTCACCAGCTCAAATCCCCCAGCAACTAAGACTAACCTGAGCACAACCAAGCCCCCACCTAAACAGAACACGCCTCCAACCAATCAGAACACAGCCAAACCCCCACCCAATGACAACACACCCCCACCCAATCAGAACACAGCCAAGCCTCCACCCAATCAAGTCACACCCCCACTAGCAGTTAAAAGGAAGAAGCAGCTGCAAGCTCACATCACTCTGAGAAGCACAGAGCTGAAGACCAAGCCTGAAGATGATGAATGAGACTTCATCGAAACGTTGCCTAGATACTTCCAATCTTACGCGGGAGAAAACCCGAATAACCAATATATATAAGAAATAATAGGACAGGGACGGTAGGTAAAAGGTGAGGTCAATAGTAGACAGTCTAAGGTTAAAGTTTTTGGGCTTGGGGAAGAAACCAAAAAGTTAGGTAGAGTATTCCAGACACTGACCACTCTGTTGCTGAAGCCATATTTCCTGCAATCAAGTTTGGTGCAGTTTATCTTGAGTTTGTATCTATTGTGTGCTCTTGTATTGTTATGATTGAAGCTGAAGTATTCATTGACAGCTAGGACATTGCAATGTATGATTTTATATACTATACTTAGATCAGACTGAAGGCGGTGTAATTCAAGGTTTTCTAGGTCTAGAATTTCGAGTCTGGTGGCATAAGGTATTTTGCAACAAGTAGAGGAGTGGAGAACTCTTCTTGTGAAATATTTCTGGACTTTCTCAACTGTGTTAATATCAGATATGTAATGTGGGTTCCACATTATCCACATTATCCAAGATTGCTTCATTCTCTCTATGTCTTACAATACCATGGTCTTTTCAAGTGTCTTTTCGCATGTTTTATCTCCCTCGGAATTTTTGTGAACTGGGGATCAGCAGGAGGTTAACAGCTGGGAGAAGGCCTTGCAAGTATGCTCTCATGGAGCATTCTGACTTTTTCAGTATTCTACAGATTCACCAGGCATGAGATGAAACTGCTTACCAAATCATCAGGAAATCCCTATGTGCTGTTTGAAAGTTGTTCAGATTCATCAGGCATCTGGAGCAATCCTGAAAGAATTCCTTTTGCAAATATCAGCACCCAAGATTGTGGTCTTAGCTATTTCAGTGCTACACTGGGAATATGATAGTTCAGTGATAGAACATCTGCCTTGCATTTCTAGAAGCCCAGGTTGCATTCCTGCTGTCTTTGGTAGCACGATAGCAATTAGCTTTCTTGGAAAACTTCTTATGGCTAGAAAACATAATGTAGAACTAAAAAATACCAACTACCTGGCAGAAAAAGGCAGCTTCATACACCGACATTCAAACAACAACCCTTATTTGATCATGATTGGTGTATTCATCTCTTTTCTATACGATCCAAAGTAAAGTAACATGATTAATAAGACTTCTTGAAATCCATATGTAATTACAGGTGTAGTGAACACCTCTTTCCATTAACTATTTTTGCAAAATTGGGATTGTGGAGGGAGCCTTGACTTGTTGAGACAAGAAAGACTTTGTGAAAGAGGCCATAGCATTTTTTGCAACCACTATTCCCATGTTTCTGCTGTGAAGTTTGAAATGTGAAATGAAGTCATTAAGCTGCAGGGTTTCCCCTCCCTCTCAAAGTCCTGGATCATGGCGGTTAACCACAAGCCACATGATCCTTAATAGGAACTGTCAGGATTCCCAGTTGTCTTGAACTGATTCTCGCTTCGATTTCTCTCTTCACAGACTTCCAAAAAGAGATTTTCTTATGTTCTCCTAAGACATGTTGTCCTAAGTACTATCTTTCCCCAAAAACTTTACTAAATTTCAAAACAGTATAATATACAAAAAAACAAAGCAAAGGAAAAAAAGAGTTAAAAAGAAAGGGAAAGGGGTAGGGAAAAAACAAAAATGGAGAATGCAAAAAGAAGCAAAAAGCTATAGAAAAAAAAGATAACTTCTGTTTTTCTTCAGTATAGATAAATATCGAAAAATCAGTGACCCTTTGAATTATAATCATCCATAACAACCAATACTTCTATCATCATAAACCAATCTAATCATCAAAACCCAAGGCTAAAAGTTATTTTCTGTTCAATTCAAAGAAAGAAAAATCCAAGAGTGGTTTCTAAATGGAAACAAAGCTAGATAAACTCTTTTCTATAATCAAAGCAGTTTTTTTTAATGACCTTTCTATATGAAGACAATATAGGGCTCATATAACTCATGGGGGAATGTTCTTTTAGACAGCATATACACTATCAGAGAAAACCTGTTTCCCTGGTCCATTCAGATGATGTTGTTTGTTTGATGGGACAAGGGCAAACCAATTCTGTGTGATTAAACTGAACAGGCAGAAACAACTGGTGATAGAAAACCTTTAAGTTAGACAGACCCTGCACCACATTCATGGTGGGTAACTAGCACCTTGGATTTTACCCAAAAGCAATTACACAGAATAAACAAATGATCTCTACTCCAAAAGAAATGCTGTTGTGCAATGAGAAGTCAGTGGGTTTGTTTTTTTTTTTTTTTTTTTAAATCAGAATATATTTCAAATTCAGTCACAGATTTACCAATAGGCCTGCCTAATGTTTTCCTCAATTCCCAAGCTGAAAAAGTTCTAATCTATTATTGTTTTTACCACCTCGGACAAGTATTCAAGCAGGCCATAATATAGCTATTAGTCATAAATCAATGAAATTAGTTTTGTAAAACATTTAATCGATGTGGAGCCAACAATATTGGTAATGCACAGAGCTGTAGCTGGTATGCAAGTATATATTCAGGGATATGTAGTATGATTTAGCTATAACTATAAGCTTGTCTAATGTTACAATTCAGAGCTGTGTGTGTGTTTTTTCTCCTCAAAGCTACCCAATTTCATCCAAGTTGTTTTAAGAACATAATCAATAAGCACATTGGAATTTAATTTAGAATGTAACTAGATATGGACCTGGAGGTACCTAAATTTCTTAGTTGCAGCAAAGTCTTGTCCACAGAAACTATATATTTTAGCATTAGATATTATCATTTTGGACTATATTGATTCTAGTAATGTTAGTTTATAGCTCTTACTAACTTAATTAGCATGCCTTGTGAATACAACCATGCACAAAAGAAAGAGCATAAGTTTCTTCAATCTTCACAACTCAATGAAATCTGGTTCAGTAGAAAGCAAATGATAGTTCCTTGCTTGCATATATTATTGAACCAAAATAGGAAATACGCCTACTTTTTATGACATCATGGCAGGTCGTTTCCATGCAGAAAATTTTGGTTCTAGTTCTTTTTACCATGTTTTACATATGTGGCCAATTATATTAGAATATTTGTAAAAGAGTCCCTGCAGTGTGCTCCTAATGACTACCATCACTAATAAAGTTCTGACAAGAGCATAGAATAACCAGTGATAAGTATGATTTCAAGACATGGGCCTTGATACCAATTCCTATATGTAGATTCTACACATGAAAAACACATGAATTTAAGTTTTCTTTATTTATTATGTAACCCAGAAAGTTGCAGTAGAATTGGGAAATAAATAGAAATTTTGCAGACTGGTAGGGGATTGGCAGGAGAAGTAAGGAATTAATTTGAATGCTAGAGATTTGCTTACATAAGGCTGTAAGTGAATGACGTTAGAGGCAGAAGAAATGGGATCTTGGGAGATGTTCAGTAAATAAAGACAGAGATCAAAAGAAAAGATCAGCAGCTTCTTGGCAGGCAACATGGATCCTGCAAGGAAATCAGAATTGGAAACTTCCAGAAGGGAAGGAGTTTTTCCCAAAGCAAAAAGAAAGAAGAAACAAGACTTGACTTGAATTAAAAAATGTATAAAAAGTTACGGAGGTTTGGCTATAAAATATAGGCACATACAAAGAAAAATAAAGAGAACTCACAAAGCGAGAGGAAAGAGTAGAGCAGATGTTTAGCCTATAAAGTAATGGCTAGAAGAAGGAAGAAAATAGAATGATTAGCCTAATAGGAGGCAGCCTGGGGAAACAAAGCAAATAAGTTGTGGAAGAGAGAGGAACATTATGCATAGCTAAGAGAGGAAAAGGATGAGAATTTTCTCTGTGTAGCAATGACCCTGGTAGGACTCCACTCCTTATAGGCACAAGAAGAGCAAAAAGCTTCTATTGGTCCAAAGAGTTTAATTGCTTGACCTTGGCCAATGGCTGACTTTTGATTATTTTTGCTAATCCCCCTTGCCCCCTACCTTTAATTTGTTAGACTATGCCATTATCTTAGCATTCCTTTGTATTTTATACTGTGTATTTTAAGAAGATAAAGAATGAATTTCCAAGTTTCTCTGCAAGACTGGCACTAGGTTTAACAAGTTTGGTAGATGGAATATGCATGCAAGATTGATGGAGCATTGCTACTGTCTTGGAAGTGAAGAGACAGTTCTTAAGAAAAAGAAAAGGAGAACATGTTTGATGAGCAAGATTATCCCAAACTGATTACTAAAACAAACATCAAGATTATCCAATGTGCAATAATTCCCTCCAAGTATTTAAAGAACACTTTCTTGCCTTTTCTTTTCTGAGTTTCTCCACTTGGAACACACCTTAGTCAAACTAGGATATGCTGGTTGTTGCTGCAATCTGTGGAAGCATGAGAGCTTTCTGGGCTCAGAAGGGCGGGTAGTAAGTGTAACACATCACTGTTTTGAGATGGTCACTATTATTATTTTATGAAATATTCTTTTGGCTCTGCTTTTGCTTTTAATTAGAGTATTAAGAGTCTGCAATACTAACATAATAAATCTCAGCGTAGTTTTTAGTTAACAGTATTAACATCCATAAAATCATATGAAAGGCATGACCTTCAGAACTGCTATATTATCTAGACAGGTTTGGGAGAGATTTCTTTTGAGCATAGTTCATGTGATATACAAATAGTTAAGAGCCATGTGGTGCAGTGGTTAGAATGAAGTATTGCAGGCTAATTCAACTCACTACCAGAAGTTTGATCCTGACTGGCTCAAGGTTGACTAAGCCTTCAGTCCTTCTGAGGTCAGTAAAATGAGGACCCAGATTGTTAGGGACAATATATTGACTCTGTAAACCACTTAGAGAATGCTGTAAAGCACTACAAAGTGGTATATAAGCCTAAGTGCTGTTGCTAAGTGCTATTGAATTTTGAAATAAGCATTTTTTTCCTGTCAGCTCCTAATAAGTGCCTAATATAGTAATTTTTGAATTACATAAATTGAACTTACCTTCTTCATTTTATTTTAAAGTCCATTTGCTCCAACTTGATATCTATATTTTACATGATACAGAACTATTTCAGTCTAGTCATCATTGAAAATGATGTTGTGCAAAAAGATGACTTCTGTTGAATGACCCAGATTAGGGATTGGACCCTGTTCTAAGTGGATCATTTGCTATTGTAATTCTGCTCACATACTTTGTTTTCATTTGGATGCCTTATATATTTTCATGGACTGTGAAACGTTTTCTTCAAGGATGGAATTGAGCAGACCAAGAGGTAGTCCTTGACCTATGACTATTCATTCAGCCGATTGTTTGAAATTATGATAATGCTGGAAAATAGGGAGTTAAGATCTGTTCCTGAAGTTACAGCCATTGCAGCACCCCCATAGTCATGTGATCAAGATTCCAGTGCTTTGCAGCCCACCCATATGTATGACCCACTTTCTAGGCTCAGTGGCATTTATCCCACTTCCCCAACCTCTATTTCAGCCCCAGCAATGCTGCTGGTGGTGAGAAATGCTGCTTCAAGTCTCACACCACTGCCCTTTGCTGCCTTCATCCCCAGTCCTAGTATTGCCATCAAGAAGTGCTGCTATGCAAGGTGGCCAAAACTTATAAGGACTGGTTCAGTTGGTCCAGTAGTACTACTGTGTTGTTACTTTGCATTTCTGTGAGATATCTTATATGAAGAAATGAACATCTATTTCAAATGCAATTTAGATCTAGGGTCTAAAAACTCCTGCTGTCAGTGATCCCCCAAAAGAAAAACTGCATATTTTCACTGGATTTGGGACCTTATTATTCTTTCCAACTCAACACAAAGTTGGAAATAAGTTATGTAAAGGGACTCAGCATTCTGTCAATCAAACAGCATGATGACTTTTTGTCAAAGCTGGACAGAACATGTCCAAATCTAGTATGAGAAGAGAAGAATCGAAATTGAAAATTGGCCCAAACTGGGGATGCAGGAAAAATATATATATAAATATTTTTTTAAAAAAAATGGGTGAAGAAGTCAGGCAGTAGCTTCTGGCGATTCAGTCTACTGTTTGCTTTTAGTTTGTGAATGTCTTCTCCCTTTCTTTGGCATTACTCTCATATAGATTGTCCAAGGCCAAATTCTAGAATTCTTATTGAAACGTTCAAATTAGTGACATGGAATGTGTGAGAAACAAGGAGTTAAGGATATAGTGAATGCAACGAGGCATAAGAAGTTCAGGTAACAGAAGAGAAATTGTCTGAAATGATTTGTCCATTAATCCACAGCTGACATGGGAGCCCAGATAAATAATGTGTTTAGTTTCAGCTCTTTTCCTAGGTCAGATATCTTGTAATCCTTCTTGTTCAAGGGCATGAAGTGAGAAGCCAGGAAGGTTAGAGAAACCATGATTAGGTGAAATGAAGTGGAAAACCGGATATCTTTTGGGCAGGTTTCTTATTTTTGTTTCCAGAGCACTTGCCAATTTCTATTGTGAAATGCAGTTGCATGTAGACAAAACTGGAAGGAACTGAGATAGCAAGACCCCAAGTCACTGGAGGAAAGAGAAAATCCAATCATGCTGCTGAGCACATGGTTGCTGTAGACTGATTACTTGTATTGCTTAATTGGTCAAATCTGTTGTGTTGAACTATGCAAGGGTGTTTCTTTTATTTAAATAGTACAAACTGTCAGCATAATTCCCTAATACAGCCAAGCTTTGATTACAAATACCTGTCCCATCCTGTGGCTTTTCTGAGACCCAATTGCTAAGAGCATCACTTATTGTCAAACTGTATGTATGTCTATTTATACATGTGTGTGCACACACATGCTAAGGTTTAGACAATATTTGTACCACTCTTTATCAATAGGATGGAACAAATTAAACATTATTTAAAACATAATATTAGAATAAGTGAGATGTCCATTTAGTCATAAGTTTTGATGGCTTATTTGGAACAAAATCAGGTTGAATCCCTACTTCTTCAATCTTATTTGGTAAACTAAATTAGAATTGCCTTGTCCCTCCCTCCCTCTCTTTCCCCAATCTTGATAGTCCCTTCCCTTCAAAATGCTATTAGGAGGAAAGCAGAGAGCAAGAGAAGGTAAAAGGAGTTAAAATGGGATTTGAATAAAAGTTTGAGCTTCGTCTAACTGCTCCCTTTTGCTTTTCAACAATCCACCTGCTCTGAGTTGGGATTTTTAAAAAATCTCACCTGTGTTTATTTATTAGGTTATGCATATCAGCTCTTTTCAACCTAGGAAAGTGCTTCATAAATGCATAATAAAAAGGAGCTGCCACCACCTAAGGAAATATTCTTTTAAAAAAATCCCATCAGGATAAAGTTGTCTTTGAGTTGTACTCAAGAATTTTTGACTAGATGAATAAATCCTCATTCTTTCCTTGTCTATACTGAATCAGTCAGTCTTTGGGTAGAGTGGTCATCCTCAACTCCCCTCCTCTTCTCCTCCTCCTTCTGTCCCATGCTTTCCTGGTGGTTTCCCATTCAAATACTAAGTGTGGTCTTGCTCAGCTTTTTCAAGTTAATTCAAGCTTGGCTGGGTGTCTTATCCTCAGGCATTTTACAATCAATTTACTGTTACAAAATAAAATACTTTGCATCCAAATAATATTTTGAAAAGACTTTGTGTAGTGCTAAAGCTGAGCATTTTTTAAGCAAAACAATAACAGAGATGGATGAGAAACTGCATCTTTTAGAATTGTTAGACAAATGTGCTGATTTAGGGAATCTGGAAGACTGATGTACATTAAAACCTATTTTTTTCAGAATGTTTCTGGGTTTCATACTTCTAAAATATAATTCCAAATGTAAAGGTAAAGGAAAATATATTGCAACACATATAAATAAGAAAAGTAAGCATGCGAATGCAATGGAAAATTACCTTAAGAAGAGTCTAGAAATGTGTACATTGGAAGTGGGCAGCAATCTCACAGTCATGAAACTTTGGGGGTTGGGATTGAATTTATAAACAATAACACCCAAGAGAATGCATGTTCAACATTAAGAAGGTTTGGGTAGAATTGAAATTACACCTATTCCTGTGAAGTGTTTAGAAAGAAAGTAATTTCAACTTAGAGTACATTCACAAGGGAAAAACTTTAGCTTCATTCCCAAATAGTTGTGTTGCTGTTTCTCACTAATCACCTGTGCCTTGAGCAAGAATTATAGCTATTCTATCATGACAATTAATGTCCTCCTCCTTAATTTATATTCTTGAATTATTTATTCTCAATTACTACTTCTTTCATTTATTTAAAACCAGCCAATATATTAAAAGAATTAATTAAATCAGATTCCATACTCATGCCTCTGACTAAAACTTGAAAAAATTAGGTAGCTTTTCAACAGTACCGAAATTGACGATGACTCTGCTTCTGTTAAACAATTGTTATCTTCATAATAAGAGTGTGGATGATTTGGAAATTGGAAGCCATTTGAAAATGATGTACAATGAATATTAAAATCATGATAAAGTGGAAACTCAATATTTTTTAACCTTTTATTAAAAAGTCCATCACAATAAATATACATGTTTTATAGTATTCATGTAGCTTAAAACTAAACAATTGGACATAAAGTTCAACATCATGAAAACAGAAAAGACTGCCTTCATCTCTAAACTACTGTCCAGCTGTCCAGCTGAAGCTTTTAAATACACAAAATGTATATACATTTGCACTTCATCATATTGATGAAAAAAAATAACACATACTCATGGTGACATTGTGACATAAATCCCGCCTTTACATATTTGTGGTTCATACTAGTTTTAACTTCATAAATTGAGAGGGTTCTGTCATAATGTAAGTTTCATCACATGCCTAAGACACAGTGATCTGTCATAATTTTTACCATGACTACATGATCTTAGTATGATAGCAAGTCACTATCCTATAAATCTTAACATCAGATTTATGAAAAACTCCAATAGAACCTTGATCTGTCCCAATTGTCTAATTCCAAGTATGCAAACAATCAAAATATCCACAAAACCTGGAAAAAGTAGAAACTATTTAGATGCCTCTCTCCCCACTATCTGATTGGCAGTTATTACAACTAAAGTTAAGTAAGAATGGTAAGAAGAGCTGAAAGAGCAACAACTATCATGATATTCTTCTTCCAAATTACAAGTCTCCTACACCACTACCCCATTATATATACTCAATATGACTAGAATAGAACAGAACAGAATAGAATAGAATAGAGCTGGAAGGGATCTTGGAGGTCTTCTAGTCCAGCCCACTGCTCAAGCAGGAGAACCTATATACCATTTCAGACAAGTGACTGTCTGGTCTCTTCTTAAAAACCTCCAGTGATGAAGTACCCACAACTTCTGAAGGCAAGCTGTTCCACTGGTTAATTGTTCTCACTGTTAGGAAGTTTCTCCTTAATTCCAGGTTACTTCTCTCTTTGGTTAGTTTTTAACCATTGTTTCTTGTCCTGTCCTCTTGTGCTTTGGAGAACAATTTGACCCTCTCTTCTTTGTGGCAGTCCCTCAAATATTGGAATACTGCTATCACGTCACCCCTAATTCCTGTTTTCTTTAGACTAGCCAGACACAAATCCTGCAGCCATTCTTCATATGTTTTTGTTTCTGTTAAGTACTGGGCATGGGTCGAAATAATTGGAGACAGCCTCTGAACGGTGAACTTCAGCTCTTTATTTGCATAGTGACTTGAATAACAACAACAGTGAACTCTGCCTTATGTAGGCATCCCTTGTACGTTTCAACCAATAACAAGCTAGGAAC
The DNA here is from genome assembly GCA_004319985.1 of Emydocephalus ijimae. Taxonomy (NCBI): domain Eukaryota; kingdom Metazoa; phylum Chordata; class Lepidosauria; order Squamata; family Elapidae; genus Emydocephalus; species Emydocephalus ijimae. The sequence continues at coordinate 13,372 of BHEV01004503.1, forward strand.
GCTAGCTCGTTCAACCAATAGGAACTCTTAGTTAAGGACCAATCAGGTTCGTTAGAGCTGACCAATCCTGGTCTGGCCGCCTAACAGCCAATCAGAAGTGCAGGGCCAGAACCCTGCACTTTACCTCAAGCTCCTACTTTATTAACTTACTGTATACACAACACCCCTTCCCCCTGGCTTCTCAAATCCGGTATGGTTACGTAGTCCTTCAAATAGGATGGTTGTCTTTTGAGTCTTTTAGATTTTCGTTGGATTGGCTGATTGCAATCCTGTTGAGGTAGTTTGTTGTTCAGCAGCGATTCTGCTCCTGGTTCAGAGTTTATTTCTTCCTCGTTTCCAACATTATTCTCTATTCCCTGAGGTGCAATTGTTTCCTCTTCTTGCCGCATTTCTTGCGTGTCGCTCACGTCGTTGTTCCCTTCGAGCGGGTTCCCTGGAACTTCCTCATCTTCCGTACTCTCCTCCCCCTCAGTTTGGTCATAGGGGAGCTGTTGACTGGCTGGTACAAGTCATGACCGCAATTGGTCGATATGCCGTTTGTACAGTTTATTATCCAGGCATTGCACTATGTAGGATTTGGGGCCGGTTACACGTACTACTGTCGCCTCTATCCATAACGG
>BHEV01004503.1:15587-34609 GCA_004319985.1 Emydocephalus ijimae
TGAGTCCGGCCTCTTGCAATTTTTTAAGAACGCATTTTAAACGGTCCTGTAAAATTTTTTTCGTAGGGGCTGCTATTAATACATCATTGAAATAAGGGACCACGCCCTTGATTCCCTGTAATAACCTTTCCATGAGGCTCTGAAATATCCCTGGGGCTACACTAACACCGAATTGCAGCCGGGTGCATTTGAAGGCACCCCGGTGCGTTACAATCGTTTGGGCCTGTGCCGTTTTTTCATCCACTGGCAATTGTTGATAAGCTTGAGCTAAATCTAATTTAGCGAAAACCTTCCCGCCCCCCAGGGAATGGAGGAGGTGTTGTACCACCGGAACTGGATACGCGTTCTGCTGCAGGGCGTGGCTCAGAGTGGCACAATAGTCCCCACAAATTCGAATCGACCCATCTGGCTTAATGGGTGTTACAATTGGGGTTTCCCATGGCGAGTGATCGATGGGCTTCAGCACGCCTTGAGCAATTAGCTTGTCGAGTTGTTCGTCGATTTTCGCTTTTAGGGCGAATGGAACTCGACGGGGCTTTAATCGAATGGGTGCTACCTTTGGATCTAGGCTGAATGAGATTGGGGTCCCCTTATACTCGCCTAAGCTGTCCGCGAAGACGTCACTGAACTCAGAAATAAGATCCTCCTCCCAATCACAACCGCCAACTCGATTTACGCCGGCCACTTCAATGCCGAGTGGCGCGAACCATTGGAGGCCTAGTAGGCTAGGCCTATCTCTATCGATGACCGTTAGAGGTAAGTACGCTGTATGCTTTTTGAAGGAAACTCAGACTCGGCAGGACCCGACGACAGGGATTCGATTCCCTTGGTAGTCCTTAAGGAGGAGGCGTTGAAATTTGAGGTCTTGGCATTGATTTGTGGGGATGAGTTGCTTGAATGTCTTCCAAGACACCATCGAGAGGGATGATCCCGAGTCAACTTCCATGTGGCACGGCTGGTTCTCGATGGCTACGGTGACTCAGATCTTCTTAGTGTCCAAGGCTGAGGCGTGACCGATAGTGATAGTATGGTGAGCCTCTTCTCTCTGNAGTAGTGGTTTACCGGCATTCGCCTTATAGGACGACTTCCTGTCGATTGGCGAAAATAAGCCCCTTTAGAGGCCTGGCTAGGTCCTGGCAAGCTGCGGCAGACCCGCCCGATGTGGCTTCGTTTCCTGCACTCTTGGCAGAGTGCGTCACGGAATTTGCATTCGGACCTTGCATGGTTGGCTCCACAGCCAGCGCAAGGGCGTAAGGACTTCGGGTGAGGGTCCCGATCGGACCACAATCGGTGGACCCCTTCTTCGTCACTGTCTGACGACGAAGAGAGGTCCTCATGGTGCGTGGTGGCGGCCTTCTCTTCTGGGCTGGTAGAAATGTCGCCGGTCGGTGGCGGTACCGGGTTTTGGGTTTTTCGAAGCTGTGCGGCCGACTTTTTGGTTGCCTCTGCCGCAACCGTGTCGGCGATGGCATCAGCAAAGCTGATGTCGCCTTTTGCCATCAACTTGCTTTGCACACCTAGTGCATCTAGTCCCAGAACTATTCGATCTCTTAGTGCCTCTTCCAAATCGGCGAACCCGCAGAGGCCCCCTAAATTTCAGAGGTCTGCCACGAAATCGGCCATGCTCTGCCCTTTACGTTGGTTCCTCTGATAAAACTCGTGGCGTCTCACGAGTGTAGGTACGGTCGACGCGTAGTGGCTTCTCAGGAGGGGTTCGAGGTCGTCCCAGCTCATGGCCTTCACTTCTCGAGGCTTGGCGAGCGCTTTGGCCATCTTGAAGATGGCTGGGCCACAATACGTCAGGAACAATGCTCTTTTCTTTGCTGGCGTGGCGTCTTTTAGGTTGTTCGTCTCGAGAAACATTTGAAAATTATCCATGTAGGATTCCCAATCCTCTTGGTTTGGATTGAACGGAGCGGGTGGTACGATGCCGCCGGACATGGTTCCGTTGTTGGCGTCGTCTGTCACGTGCTCGGTGTTTGCTTCTTAGCTTCTTCAGTTCAGGAGTCTCCGTATCCCACCCTTGTTGCCAGTGTTAAGTACTGGGCATGGGTCGAAATAATTGGAGACAGCCTCTGAACGGTGAACTTCAGCTCTTTATTTGCATAGTGACTTGAATAACAACAACAGTGAGCTCTGCCTTATATAGGCATCCCTTGTACGTTTTAACCAATAACGAGCTAGGAACGCTGCTCTTTCAACCAATAGGAACTCTTAGTTAAGGACCAATCAGGTTCGTTAGAGCTGACCAATCCTGGTCTGGCCGCCTAACAGCCAATCAGAAGTGCAGGGCCAGAACCCTGCACTTTACCTCAAGCTCCTACTTTATTAACTTACTGTATACACAACAGTTTCCAGGCCTTTGATCTTCTTAGTTACTCATGTGCATCACAAATTTAGTTTGGATGAATAAGTAGTAAGCCATGGAAAATGTAAAGCAACTCTATTAGCAGAAGATATTTGAACAGTAACTGCCAAAAAGTACACACAGCATAAACACAGAAATCATTAAAGTACTGCTTCAATGAAGCTCTCTGGAATATTGAGCAATTAAATATTCAAATGGCTTTAATTCTTCACTTTCTTTTTGTCCTGAAATTACATACAAAGCAACAATGTGAACATAATTTTCCGAAACCAAATGCAAATAGGAATACTAAGCTTTCCATAATTGCTCAGACAGACTAATGTCAGCTCCATCTGTTATCCTGGGTCTATCTTATCCATTTGAATGCCCTCCCTTCTGAAATGGATCATTTATCGACAGAATACATCCCTTTCTTTACTGACTGAAAATGGCTTGCACCTTTACTCTTGAAGGTCCCTTATTCATGTTTGTAAAGCTAGCAGTAACAGTAGCAGTGACTTTTGAGCCATGAAGAAGGAAAACTTCTGTAGAGAAAAAATGTAATATTTCTTATATGACACAGTTATTCTGTAAGTCTGTAAAGATTCTCAGTCATCCAGATCATGGTTGTCGCAAAGGTGCTTTTTCGGCAGGCAACTGAACTTTATTGTTTTTTTTCCTTTGAAGATGTTTTACTTCTCACCCAAGAAGCTTCCTCAGCTCTTCCACTCCACACTATCCTGTCAGAGTTGAAGAAGCTTCTCAAATAAGAAGTGAAACATCTTCAAAGAAAAAACAAGAATGTCCAGTTACCTCCTGAAAAAGCACCTTTGGGATATTCAGCACTATAGTTACTTTCACAATATAAACACATTGACCTGAAAATAAGTCCAGTTCAGATCCCTGATATGTTTAAGAGGAATTACATGAAATTGGGATAGCCACTTTGATATACCATGCTACATTTTAAAAAAAACTTTACAGAAACTTTTCTTGATATCATTTGAACAAATGAAGTCAATTTTCAAATTAAGAATGAAAGATGGTTCCATTGATCTGTTATTTCTGGTAATGTGGCTGATATCATCTCCATATACTGTAGTTCTCTGAAATACTTATTCTAGCAATTCTTCATAGTTTTTAATTCCACTCATTCTCCAGGAGTGTCCTTCTTTTGCCCCTTAACTCAATTCCAAAACAGTGTTTTATGTTCATTAAAATTAGTGTGCATCTGTTCTTGCTCTTTGCAACTTAACTGTTCTTTGCTCTTTTTCTTTACATTATTTGGACAGGTCTTTTTCTCTGCACATAATATGCTTTCTTCTGTTTACAACAATCATTCTTTCATTCTTTTGCTGCTTATTCAGAACCCTTTTTATTTTGTTAATCCATTTTTATTTTTTAATACTCCCTTTTAGTGTAACATCTCTGGCACTTGGTAATATAATTATTTTTTCACTCTGTTTTAAGTAATTTCCCCATTCTCTTTTCTTGTCTCCATTTTCTGTTGAGAGATAAGTCTACTGCCTAGTGTTTTGTCATATTTTCTATTTCCTCTTCCTGAAATTATATTCCTTTTAGTCTAGAGCAGGTAAGTCAAACTTGCATCATCATGGTGTTGTCAGTTGACATATCATAACTTTTTCCCCTTCACTAAACTGGGTGTGGCCAGTGCGTGACACATCTGGCCCAGGGACTGCGAGTTTGACAGCCTTGCTCTAGAGTGTTTTATTTTACTTTTTTCTTCTGTGTTCTTTTATTTAAAGATCTGCCCTTTTAAGTACTAAAAATGGATTGTTCTATGTTCAGAACTTTCAATGAGCTTCATATCCTTCACTAATTTCTCTGATGGCTTTACATCCAATTATGCTTTTTTTTTTTTTTTTAGAAAATAAAAATGTCCAGTAGAGGGAAGAGGTTTTGTCTGAAGATTACATCAATTTCTTTGCCAAACTAGAGAAGATGGAAAGAATCCTCTGTACTAATTTACCATTTGGTAAATAGATGTTTTGTGATTATCATTCATACTATTTCCAACAGTTTTAAGAATGAACACTCATTCACTGTTGCAGTTGCTTTATTATAATTTAAGAAAAAAAGCAGCTTAAAGGATTGTATAGCTGAATTCTTATTTATCCATTTTTACATTATGAAGTCATTCTCTACAAATTTTTGAATAAATTTATCTGATTTACACCTTTCCAAATCATAATTCCCCAATCCAGTCATAATGTAAATCTGCTGTCATACACCCTTTTTAAGAACTCTGTGATAGTTTGCACAGAACAAAGGTATATATTTAGTGAAAATATGAATGTCTCCCTTTTTCTCTCCTTTCTTATCTATCTCAACTGGGGAAAATGTATGCTCACTAGGAACATCAGTGAAAAAGTATACATATTGGGTGAACTGGTGAAATGTACTAAAAATATAAAATAGTAATGCAGAAGCTTGAGTTAATATTATGGTTGTGAAAATGGAAAATGAAGTATGAATGAAACTGATGTATTTGCCTACCTCTTCTCTATATTCCATTTCATTTACAGCCAGTGAATGAAAGACACTAAAAATATTGTAGTGATTTCAGATGATACATTTGTCTCCATACTCATAAGAGAGTAACACTGGGAGAGGGCTTTGATGGCAATGTTTTATGTGTGTTTCCCTAAAGTATTTTGGGAAAGACTGCTATATTGTGGTTATTATATTGAATTGTTTTCAGGCATATTTTCTAATATAGTTAACTAATATTGTTGATTAGTGTCCTCTCCAATTTTATTTATATTCATTTTATAGCTGCCAGTCACCTTTTGATCATTGGGGTTTTGTTATGCTTGCCTTGTTCAGTGGCCTTTGTAAGGGTGTACTTTGCTGTCTTTCATCTGACTATATATACAATTGATATTGGCTTGCTTCACCCTCCACTTAATTTGATCACAGGTTATTTAGCTCTCCCACTTAATTTGATCAAAACCTTTCTGGAGTTAAATCATTTGTGTGAAAAGGGCCAGCACAACTTGTTCCTCTTACTTTGATCAATCTTGATCACTTTAAAGCAGTTGCTTGTGGAGAATTCAATCCCTGGCTCGGGGCATTTTCCATTTAATTAATAAGAAAAGGACAACATTTTTAAAGAAGAAAAGTATTGAGGAGCTGGCCATGGAAATGTGCAGTTTCTCAAGCATATCGGACAGAGATATGTCTGCTTTTTTCTTTTTTGCCAAGAAGGAAAACAACAACAACTGGATTGTCATTTTTATTATTGGTACGTTGTAGCCTAGTGATGAGGTGTAATCATTAGTGAGATGATCTGAATAAATGGAGTCAAGCCATCATGTCTTGCACATATATAGAAATGGTCCAGTTTAAAGCAAAAAATGTTTGAATTGTACAATTTTAATGGAAAAATAAGTTCATTCTAGTAAGCAACAAATTCTAAGATGGAATGCATTGGAATCTGAGCCTCAATATTTGACCTCATTCTCTCTATCTCATACCCTTTGCTAAACAAAAGAACATTGTACTTTCAAAGTTGAAGAAAATACTGAGCATAATTTATCCAAAGTTAAATACTTTCGATCCCCATTAATTGAATCAGTTTACCTACTGATTTACCTGCCTGCCCACCTTTCTGTTGTGGCAAGCATTATAAGGGAATCACACCAAGTCAAAGTCACTATTTTCTTGCCTTTGAGTAGTTGCCTCTAAAGCATATTGCAAATCTCACTATCTTTGCAGCAGCATGTATATGGACTGGGACTTCAGTTGCCAGAAGCATCCCTTTCTCTACAAACCATCACCATTATAATTATGTAGGAACATCTTCTCTATAAGAATATATCACACTGAAAACATGAGGATCCTAAGTCCACCACAAAGTTACAATATTTTCAACATACCATATGACTTCAGCAACAGAGTGGTAAATGTCTGGGATACTCTACCTGACTCTGTGGTTTCTTCCCCAAACCCCCAAAATTTTAACCTTAGACTGTCTACTATTGACCTCACCCCTTTCCTAAGAGGTCTATAGGGGGTGTGCATAAGCGCACCAATGTGCCTACCGTCCCTGTCCTATTGTTTCTTTTTATTTTTCTTATATGTATCCATTTCATGTATTCATAACTATGTTTATACTTATACCTGTTATCTTATAATCGCTTGACAAAATAAATAAATAAATAGTTCTCCCCCCTCTTTCTCTCTCTCTCTCTCTGTAGTTAGTCATTCGTAATTCAACTTATATGTGACTACTTTTTCAAAGACAAAAGGCATTAAAATGTTAACATAAACATCTCAACAAGAAGATAAAACCATAATATTTTACCATGTGTGCAATAGAATATCATGCATCATCATTAATGGATGGATTTTTTAGATAAGAAAAAATAAATACATAATTTATTGAGATGAGCACAATTTCTAATGAGTATGTGGCTATACCCGTGTGCTTTTCTTTGGGCACAATAGAGAAATGGCTTACAAATTCCTTCTTTCCTTCTTTTTTTCCTTCCTTCCTTCCTTCCTTCCTTCCTTCCTTCCTTCCTTCCTTCCTTCCTTCCTTCCTTCCTCCCATCCATCCATCCATCCATCCATTGGACAATCATATTCTGATAGCCTTTCATCCAAATAGTAAACAGGTTTCACCTGCTTATTTTTATTTGTAATCAACCAAGATCAGAAATTGATTAGAAATCACTTTGATTTTCTAGGGGACAATACTTTGAGAGAAGATGTGAAGTAGGCAATGATAGATTAGAGAAAATATTTGCTGGGTTTCTAAAGCTAATAACTCTTTGGATCATATTCAAAATTATATTTTTTTTCTTCCAAGAAGTAAAACCCCACCTCCTCTCCCCAAAAGACATTTAGAAACCCTTGGAAAATTTATGCTATAAAAATTGGCAGCAGGTTTGGTTGGCTAGTGACGTATAGGGAGGCTAATGAGCCAAATGAAATTGGTCTGGAAACCTTGGTGCATTGATCTGTTCCATCTCCCCTCTTTATCATCATAGACTCACCTTCTAAAGATACATCAAGCTTACTGCTGGGTTATGATGCACTAGGAAGTTGTCAGCCATACATAGCACCAGCATGCCAGACTATCAGTCACTATTGAAGCTGTCAGCATAGACAGTAGAGTAGAATACAGTTCATTCCTTTCTGATAGTTGCCCTGGAGATACACCTTGCTGTACTGCTTTGATTTTCTAATGTTTTTTTCCCCAAAGTTTGTCAGTTACATTAGGAATGTCCATTTTTACCACCTGATATGGTGCATTTTATTCTATCTTTTTTTCCTTAACAATATCATTTTCAAACTTTACTTTGAACTTCTAGTTACTATAGTAATATAAAACCTTTTAAATTCTTCTAAACAACAGATTCTATTTTAGGATTTTAAAAAACCCTCACAAGCGTACATATACTTCATGACCCCTGTCACTTTTTGTTCTCTTGTATCCCTATATTTTAAAATTATTATTTGTAAAGCCAAGTAACAGTCTGGCATATTAAAGAAATGGATATTCAGGTTGGCAAGAGTCAACTGTTCAGGTGAAACTTGAAAAATTAGAATATCGTGCAAAAGTTCATCTATTTCAGTAATGCAACTTAAAAGGTGAACCTAATATATGAGATAGACTCATTACATGCAAAGCAAGATAGTTCAAACCGTGATTTGTCATAATTGTGATGATTATGGCTTACAGCTCACAAAAATCCCAAATCCACCTGTAGGTCTCATTAAACATATTTGCTATTTTCTTAACAGATTTTTTTTAAAGTCTCCAAATAGACATTTTTTCAGGTTTAGTCTCACATTACAAGGGTTAATTAAATTACTTCCAACTAAGAGACTCCACTGAAGTCTACTTAGAGATCTTCATTGACTGCATGGATTAATCCCTAAGGCAAATTGTACATTGCAAAATGCTGCATTAATTATGAAGTCAGGGGTTTCTCTTCAAAAGCCTCAGAGAGGAAAAAGACAAAGAATTTGGTCAGGAAGACAGTCTATTGACTTCAGTGAACCTTGCTTGCTGATTGAGAATTGTAGAATTCCATTATAATTCTGAAAAGCAACAGGTTGGTGGGTAATAATTTTAGAAACAATTATGGAATATAATGTTTATCATGCAAGTGTCCACAAATTTTCTTAAAATTCCATTGTCATATCCTGTGGAACATTGAACAAAAATATGTGGGGGCATAGTTATCAAATTCTGAAGTATAGTGACACCTATTCCTGGAAAAAAATTGATTTATTCAATTGGCCTCTTAAAATGTGTATGTTCTTAGGCAAATGATATTCCAAGAACAAATACCTGCTTCATCTCCAGGAAAGATGGTGACTATTTGAAGGTGTTAGATTTAAGTGTGATAGCACAGGTATGGTCTGTAGTAGGCCTATGCAACTGATGGTTGGTGCAATTTAGATTTACTTTGGACGTGTCCTATGATTTTATCCCAATAGTTATTAACATAGCCTAATTGTAAAAAGTGACCATATGTTGAAAGTCAAAACTGCTGCAAGCCAATAATTGACAGCTGAAAAGTTGAAAGTCAAAACAACTAAATTATTGATATTCTGTACTATAGGAAGATAATGGGATGCTGAACTAAAAGCAGTAAACGGTAATGAACTCACAGCATTTTAGATTACAGTACTCCTGTCGCATTCTGAAACAATGCAATAAATTAACCATTGAACATTGAAAATGCTGATTTTTTTCCCTTGCCCTCATAGGTTCTTACCAGTCACATGATGTTATCTGCATGCTAATGCTATGAGGTGCAATAACCATACCTTTAATTCATTTACACTCTCAGGAAAAAAAACAACCTTATACATCTTTCCTTTGCTTTAAAGATACATAAAACTTGTGTGCTAGTGAGTTCTTTATGTGTTTATGGGGATTTGTTTTCTCTTAGGAGGAACTGCCTACCATGCTGTCCCATCTATCATGCTGTCCCACCTCCCTCATTCAGTCCAGCTATGAAAAGAAGCCCTGGCATCCCAATGTAATGATATACTACTCTCACAAGGTTTGCTGTCATGCAGCCTGAGGACAACATGCTTCATGGGACTTACTAGAATGCTGCTTTCACAGAGTTCACTCTGCAGTGCTAATCTGATACTATAGTACACAGAAGGCTTTAGAAGCTTCCCACTGCATTTGTTAAAATGAATTTGTTTTAAAAAATGAATCATTGCTTGCAACCATTACATTAGTGTACTACTGGGAGAAATGTTTTGGAAGCCACCAGAGAAATGTACTCAAATGCATGTGCATAAATGATGGGTTTTGTGATGCCTGTGTAGATAATGATGCTAGGTGATTTGTTTCTGCCTGTGGAGAAAGGGGAAATGATTGTTTATTAATTCATAGAGCATTGGAAGTACTAGGGAAAAAGTTTATCCAATCTTGCAGAGAGAGGTATGTATAACACTATGCCAAAAAATATGTGGGGGCATAGTTTTCAAATTCTGAAGTATAGTGACACCTATTCCTGGAAAAAATTGATTTATTCAATTGGCCTCTTATAATGTGTGTGTTCTTAGGCAAATGATATTCCAAGAACAAATACCTGCTTCATCTCCAGGAAAGATGGTGACTATTTGAAGATGTTAGATTTAACACCTGGAAAATGTTGGGGGAAAGGTTGGGAACGGTTAGCAAATGGTAAAAAGAGCAACATTATTATTTAGACAATATTATTTAGACAATAGAGCTCTCCAAATTCAGAGTAAAATCACACAACACCAGCATTTCCTTGCTACTGAAATTTGGCCAGTGTTTCTATCTTGAACAGATAGTAGAAGTATCTCCTTTTCAGAGTTATCACTTTTCATAATTCTTTAAAGGAATGAAACTGGCAAAAACATCTCCCTTGCAGTCTCTGCTGAAATTAATGAGAATTACAAGCCCAGCCAGATATATCCTTCATATCTCTTATTTCTTTCCATACAGCTTAATCTGGAGATGCTGCCCACAACAGGTGGTATCCATTCTTTATCAAAAGCACTCATAGATTGGTTTGAACATAGTAGCATTGTTGCAGATTATGCTGTTGGAAAAGATGAATACAAATTCACCGCTCAACGGATTTATTCAGTGCAATAAACAATTTTCTCTGCATTCTCTGAAAGATCTGGCTACCTAAACTAATTACGGGAGCTCACATTGATTGGCCCTGAGTTTTCAAGAAAGTACAAAATTTTATGCAGTAGCACTTTCAATCTCCAGAGTACCCCCCAGAACATATTTAAATATCTTGCAAGTTAGAATAGCTTTTGAACCAAAAACTTATATCTGCTTATTATTTAGCTGATGCATCAGATTACATTTTCAGTGCATAATTCAATCAACTACTGTAAAAAAGTTTTCTTGTTCTCCTTCCAGATAACTCAATATGATTGTTAACCATCACACAACACCAGCATTTCTTATAAAATATTACAAAAAACCACTGAACAGGAAATCGTCCCTCTCCTCAACATATCAATGTGTGCTGCAGATAAAGATGTCAGCCTTTTGTTGTGGGGCAAAGAATATTCTACTTTAGGGCATATTTTGCCCAGACATATAAACTACTTCCATGTCAATTTTACTGTCATATCCTTTAATCCATAAATGTTTGTGAATTGTCATTTGAGGAAAATCTGTCTGCCATAAGGAATTCTCAGGAATGTCACAAAACTTCCACATCCAAGTGTTTTTGTTTTTTAAGGAATCCATGTTAGTTAAATTGTTTTCAAAACAATTCTGCTTAAATTTATGGTACACATTAAACATGGATGAAACCTTTCAGACTTGTTTTTTTCAAGTGTGCTTGAGATTTGACCTTTCAAGATCAAAATGTTTGAGATTTATTTATCTTCATATTCTCTATGATGAGGAGAAATCTGGATAAGTTGCTTGAATAAATGCAATCATAGTTTTGATCAAGTATTAATTTTTATTTTTTTACTAGCTACCTTTTAAAAATGAAAGAGGTCAGAAATAAGTTGGTGAGCCCAGGCAACAGCCAAATGTAGTGTGTTTCATTTATATGTAAACATTGCACTAATTTTTTAAAAATGTTAAATTTAATAGTAGTGGTTATATGATATGATATATGATACCTAGAAATGCATTAATCTGTGTGAAATGGACATTCCTCTTTCTTCCACTTTCATTCTCTTCCATGATATAATTTCTTTAGAAATTAAAGGGTGCAGGAAAAGTGGTGCTTATCATTTTTAGGCAGAAAATGGCTGAAGAGTCTGCCTCTTTTACTTTAAATACAGTTTGTGTTTTTCACCACAATAAGTATAGATTACTACGGTAGACGGTTTATTTTTATAGTTTTGCAGACAGGAGTACTTCTTGGGTTGATCAGATGATCATAAATAAATAAAGTAACCACACAAACACTCCAAGCAATTCTACAGAAAAGAAAGGATGTGTTGCAAAACTTATAGTACATCACTAGAGAATAATTTCAAAGAAACACCATTGAAAGAAGGACTAATAGACTGTTCTAACTACCAGCTGCAATATTTACCCTGACCAGAGACTTAACAAGTTTACTGAAACAATTACAAGTTATCATGTTTCATCAGCTTTTACCAATCAGGTACCGAAATTAAGTATAATTCAGAATATCTCTAACAGATATTTTGAAATAAAGAGTTACAAATTTAGTACAAAATTTATCAGCAATATATTTAGTCTTTACGTGTACAGAATGTCACTTTTCTTCCAATCTTATTTCATGCATGACTATTTATTTTGTTGAACAATAGCATAGCATTAGACTATATGTTTTGATTTCTTTGGGGAGCTTTACAGTGTTTATGCTTGGGTGCATGCAGACTTAATTTTGTGCCATATGTTATGTTATCTTGTCTAATTGCTGGCTTCCTATCACCTATTTAACTTTCCAGGTGTAGGATAAAGTAGTAATCAGTGGGAAATGAATGTTTGTATAGCCTTCAAATAGATAATACTGGATGAAGTGGGCTAACAAACCAAATTAATTTTCAGCATCTTATGAAAGGATCCAACATTGTTTAATACCACTTTTCAACTCCTTCCACTTTTTCAGTGCAGGCTGAAGCTACCATGTGAACTTTCTAAAATGTTTAGAGGCTGACAGGCTCTCCTACAGTACCTCTAAGCCAGGGGTGTCAAATTCGTGGCCCATGGGCCAGATGCATCACATACAAGCCACCCCATCCCCATTTTAGTGAAGGGAAAAAAGTCACAATATGTCACGGGACTACAATGTGATGATGCGAGTTTGACACCCCTGTTCTAAAGCACTAAAGAGCTGTTGTCAGAGACCACAGACAAAACTGAGGCAGGAGGACCAAAATTATTTGGGTACTGAATTAGTAAGTCAGATCTGCTGTTTCTTTAGCTGTTTTGCATTTTAACTCTTGTAATATTTGGAATTGTTTATAGTTTATTTTAATTCTGTTTGCTGCCCAAAGTCATTCAGTCATATCTATTGGACAGATGAAATAAAGGAAGGAAGGAAAAAGAGAGAAAGGAAAGAGAGAGAGAGAGAGCCTTTCTTAGCTTAAAATGTAGATGATTCTAAGAACACAACTTGCACTTGAACCAAATTTTTGAGTTCCCCTCCACAAGAAATCAGCTCACAGCATTCCACGGTTAGAAGGAGCTTTAGAGACAATGAATTCATGCCCTTGCTTGAACACAATTGTTAGGATGAAGTATTGGCATGCCTCCACCTGAAGGCACATTTCCCAATCCAAAAATAGACCCTAAAGTATATAAGATAAAACAGAGCAAGTTTATGTTATCAACTAAGTTTAAGAACCTCTGGAATTGGATAACAGTAAAATGCTTCACTTTTGGATTCCCTGAGCAAGGAAATGCACATAAGTGTTTGCTCCTAACCATGGTTATGCTAAAAAGACAAAATGGGTACTTTGGTATCACAAAACACATCCAATCTTTTTGCACTTGTATTGCAAAATCACACAAACTTATAACCAGTGCAGTTTGTGTTATCATACAGAGCTGTATGTACAAATATTAGTCTGGCCAAAATCCATATTGACATATACTCAAAAATGCTTCTGTCCAATTTCTTAGTAAATCATTAAGAATCAGGTAAAATATTCAGTTCTTATTACTGGGATTTTTGACATACTTTTGCATGGTGTATGCATTTCTCAGTGCATTTTAAGTAACATTTTGCCATGATTATATGGAACAGACTGAGCACAATTAAGGGGAAAACTATTTTAATTCTTTAATTAAGGAATTAAAATTAAGTAAACTGCTTAATTAAAAGCTACTAAATCTTAGAATATTTAAACACAGTGCTTATTTTTTCAGATATTTTCATGTATTAGTCTTAGTTCTTGTCAAAAAATTGTTTTTCAATAGTGATTTCTTTTAGTCAACTCAATCCATCTTATTACCTCATAGCTTGCAGGTTTGCTGATATAGCAGTACATAACAGTTGTTGTTCATATAAAAGTAATTAATGCTAGAACTGACATTGTGGAATTGGTAAATATTCTTGCTCCTTATATACTCATTATGTACCCTATCTTCCAAAGGAAGTCCTATAGAAGAGATTTTCACAATTCGAGGGCATAATTCAGCAGCAACACATTAATGAAAAATCTGTAGAGGGCAAAAAAAAAAAAAAAAAGGTGGGGAAGAAGGAAATGGTGATTTAGAACAGTAAATAACCTACAGATAATTTCAATAAAAATGTCGCAGAGAAGAAATTAAAGGCAGAACACCAGAGGGATTAGAGCAGAGGCTCAGATATAGTAAAGAGAAGCAGAATGATAATATTATAAATGTCTATAGAGATTCTTGGTCATCCAGGTCATGGTTATCCCAAAGGTGCTTTTCCAAGAGGCAACTGGAGTTTTTGTTTTTTTCTTTCAAGACATTTTGCTTCTCATCCAAGAAGCTTCTTGGATGAGAAGTGAAACATCTTCAAAGAAAAACCAGAAAGTCCAGTTGCCTCTTGAAAAAGCACCTTTGGGACATAATATTATAACCTCACCATTGATGAAGCAGAATTGAGGGCCAAAGTAATCCTAACAGGCATCCAAAAGAAAATTACAATTTTTTAAACCAATGTTTAAATATAGCATATTGTGAATGTAAACTATGCCCACATGACTTATAAGTTTGGTATGTGAGGATTCAATATAGTCTGTTTATTTTATAAGAATATTCCTGAATTCATAAATTTCTTCATAGAACCAAAACAGACAAACAAACAGAATTTAGTTATTTGTGGGGATGCCTGGGTCCAGAAGTTTCTTCCCATCCAGCATAATTAGGCAGAGTGGGCAGATTTAATGTTTCCTCAGTTAAATATCATTTTGTGGAATTGAAGAAGTATGCCATCTCTGTCACAATGCCTGTCCTCTAAAAGAGTATTCTTCAGAGATAAGTGTAGTTGCCACCTGCCACCTATTTTATTCTCTGGCCTGGAGTTGGATGTTTGTGAAGCCTCCCATGATTTTGGGGGGTGAGGGATATTCATGTAGTTTGGTTCAGGCACTTATATTTCTGCACAATATTTCTTCCTTCATATTATGTGCCAATTCTTATTTTGGATGAGTTTGCCAAAGAGCATTATAATTGAGGACAAAGTCTTATCTGAGTGAAAGCAAACCTTCTTGGCCATGAAAATATTTTTTTAAAAAGCGGAGCAGATTGGTGTTTTTTTTTTAAAAAGCATCATGATAACTTTTGAATGGACTTAGTTTTCAGACATGTTTGATTCCATTTTGTAATAATTAGTGTACATAGACTGAAGCACCACTAGTGAGAATTACAATCATTTGGTTTGTAAATGTTATGGAGGGAAGTAGCAAAGATGATTGCAGAACTGCTCTTAGTAATGTTTGAGTACCCCTGGAGGATTCATGTGGTACCAGAATATTAGAAAAAGTAAATGTTACTCCCATTTTCGGAAAGGAATAGAAGAGGACTCAAGAAACTACAAAGCTGTCAACTTGATATCTATCTTGGGCAAGGCATGTGAACAGATTAACAAGAAGCTTTTGTTAGCTTTTGATTAAGTATGCTCAAATTAACAGGAACCAGCATGGGTTTATTGAAATCATGTCAGGCTAACTTTATCTCTTTCTTTCATAGATTTAGTAGCTTAGATCAAGGGAATGCCATAGATGTCCCTGGATCTTAACAAGAGCTTCAACCTCATTATGTTTTCCTTAGCAAAATAATAAATTATGGGTCAGGGAACAGTATTGTTAGATGAACCCCATTTCAGCTTGGAGAGAAATTTTGAGTGAAATGATACAGGACTCTGGATTCTGGACGCTGATTACCAGTTAAAATAACATTTGCAGATCACACAAAACTGGGTGGCTTCAGTGAAAGAGACAGGATTTTAAAATAAAGAGATGTTGAGTAGAGGGCTGAAATGAGTAGGATGGAAGTTAACAGGGAGAAATGTAAAGTTATGCACCCAAAGAAGAAAATATATAAGGCACGAGGATAAGATAAGAGATATTTGGCTTGCAGAAGTACATAAATAAAGGGAATCTGGATGTCCTTGGTGATTACAAATTAAACACAAGCCAGCAGTGAAAATGCAAGCACTATTCTTAATGGAAACCACATCTTGGAAAATAATTGTTCTACTCTCTTGTACCCCAGTCATATCACTTTTGGAATACTGTATCCATTTTGGAATATCACAGATTTTTTTAAAATGACAAGCCAAAGAAAGTCCAGAGGAGTATTAACAAGATGGTGAAAAGTCTGGAGTCTGAAGCTAAGACTTAGAAGTTGAAGAATGTTTATATGATATGAGTATGTTTAGCCTATAGAAAAAATGACTGAGGGGAAATACAACAGTGCTCATCAAATATCTGATGGGCTGTCACACAGAAGAGAGAGTGAAATTACCAGAGGGCAAGACCAGAACCAATGATTCAAACTACAAGTAAACAGATTCAAGCTGGACCTAAGAGCAACTTCCTTCTTATATGAGCTGCCAGCTGGAGGAGCAGGCTGTCACATGAAGTGATTAGTTCTTTGCTGGAGAGCTTCAAAAGCAGGATGGATGGCCATCTATCAGAAGCACTCTAGTGAAAACTGCATTAAGCAGAAAGCTTGACTAGATGGTCTCTAAAGATCAATTTTAAGGTTCTATGATTCACATTCTTGCTACAGAGACTGCTGGGATTGGCTCTATGAGGGAGCTAGGAACTTTTTTCAGAAAATTGCCAGTAGTGACAAATAGGCATTCATTTCTCTTTCTTCTTTTACATCTTTTACCAGAGAGCTTTTAATTGTATATATTGTTAATGAACATCAATTTGCTCTATTTTCAACTCTTAAATATTTGCTAGGCTCATTCTTTATGGTTCCTAATATTCAATTATAAATCTCTTTCCTCTTATTTAAATGAACTGAAGCATGTAGATTGGGACACTTGTTCTTCAGGAGGAAGTGACAATCTAGAGCATGTACTGTCCTTTGTGTCCTGTCTAAATTGTTTCTCAGAAGTTTCCTCCAGAATGTCTTCATCTGATTCTTCTGCCAACTAGAGACCACTTTGTTATCATAATGACATGCTGTGCTGATCTGTTTTGCAGACTGGAAGCCTGAAGACTTGAGCGATAGAGACTTTTACATGACTACAATATCACTTGAAACAATTGTCTTGGTTGTATAATGCCTGAGTATTGCAATTGTCTGTGGCACCTGGACTGATTTCTGAAAGCCTCAGAAGAAGAACTCCTGTTGTGATGCTCAATAATGCAAGTAGATCATCTTCACCATAAGGCTTCTAATTAGCACTACCAGATTTAAGCAGATGTGACATTTAAATTGTTTAGTTTGCAGTCAAGCACCATAGGTGATTCGGCTGGTGGAGCTATAGCTGTATCTACAACTCAGTGGGTATCTAATCAAAATATATATCTGAAATGCAGGAGGGCTTCAGCTGACTCTCTTTTTAAGGAGAGGTGTCAAATGCATCTATTATTAAGCCGAACATAATATTTCTCAGCTCATTTTAACAGACAAATTTCAGAAAAAAAGGTAGATGTAAATTTCAGTTCTAATATATACATATATATTGATTTTATAATTTTGGGAACTAGTATATATACACACATGTATATGTTTGTGTGTGTGTGTGTGTGTGCATGCACATGCTCACCCACCCACATACACACACCCATATACATGCTGGTTCCCAAAATTATAAAATCAATATCTTAGGTTTCCTATCACTTTGTCATTTAATGATAACTTTTATTTCTAAAGACTATATCGAAATAATTTGCACTGCCATGATCTTCTTTAACAAAGGTTTCTCTGGAGTTTGTTTCCCAATCCACTTTTGGCTTCTAGCCTTTTCTGAACCTCACCAAGGTCCTTGCACCATCGCAAGTTCTTCCATGTTTCAACACTGACAATATTGTGAGCTGCTGCTATTCATGAGCATGACATTTCCAGAAACATTCACTTATAAAGGGCAACAGCAAAAATAAAGAAGGAAATTCTGCCTACTGCAGGCTTTGGGGAGTTCTAAAACATTTTTAATTGCGTTCCTTAACTCTTTTTGGTGGCTTTTTGTAATTTTTTTTTTTAATGGCAGGGCTTTTCCAAGCAGATTTCCACAAGTGTCTGATTACACTACCATCCGGAGACAGCTCCATAGGAATATAAGTAGGAACTATCAAGTGTTGTATCAAGGTTAAAAGGGCAGAAAACAAAGTGTATTGAACAAACCAGAACTGTTTCCTAACAGCTTTCTACAGAAAAAATGATAGGACATATATCAAGCACTGAACTGGAAAATAGCGTTCACATTTAATTTTTGAGCAAGTGATGTATGAATGTCTTTTAAAAGCAATTTATTTTTTAAAAAATCCACCCTGCACTCATTTTAGTTGAAGATGGCTCTAAGTATCATGGGAAACAATTGTAAGGCAACAGCAATTGCCCAGATATCCTTCTTGTTGGCTTCTGTTAGCCAGCCAGGATCTAAAGTTGAGAAGAAAATACTGGTTTTGGCAGGTCTTTGGTTGAATCCAGCAGGAATCCTATTTTCTTATCAGATAAAAATATCTCTCTTTATTCCATGTGTAAATTTGCATTCTGAACACAACAGGCAGTAGAACAATAAATCAGGTTGCCTTAAGCCCAGTTTTTTTTTAATTTGCTGAATTTACTCCATGAATCATAGCCAGCTCTAGAATGTGGGTGAAATGGGAGCCTAAATATTTTGTTTTGGATACCCAAAAATAAAAATATGGAGCTGGTTTTATATTAATCTCAACAATTGATTACTCAAGCCCGTATATTAGTACACTGACTACGAGTAATTTAAACTAAAATATTGTCATCCATACAGCTTGTGGACTTTTTAACTGGAAACTGAATGTGTATGTATTTATGTATGAGAGAGGGCAAGAGGGAGGGAGGGAAAGGGAGAGGGAGAGAGAGGGAGACACACAGAGAGGGAGAGAAAGAGAGAGAGAGAGAGAGAGACTGTGCATATAAATATTTCTGTTAATTCTTTGACTACTATCCTCCCTTTCACTCTAAACATCATCATTTACTGATGTTGTGTCCGGAAAGAAGCTCCGAGGCGGTGCGTAACTTTCAAAGCTCTTTATTTAACATCGCGAACCGAACGAACGC
>BHEV01004504.1:0-10830 GCA_004319985.1 Emydocephalus ijimae
CATCAAATAGCAGAACCCATATCTAGAATAGTGGTCCATTATACTTAGTATGTATCGAGCTCCTCCTACACTTGGTTTTTTTCGACCTATTAAATCGGCAAATACTACTTCTAAAGGCTCTTTGGAAGTAAATCCATCAACTCTATTAGCCGGTATGACCTTGCTTTTTCTTTGATTACAAGCAAAACATTGCAAATACTTATTACAAGGTTTCAAACTTATTCCTTTAGATAGTTGAACAGTTCTCTTAAGCTTTTTAAAATTTAAATGCCCNCTTTAATAATTTTTTTGTTATCATTTGTTATACAGTGGGATGCTCCACTGTCAACCACCCATAAATTATTTTTACAGCTCCGTTACTATACATGGCTAACTCTAAATTTTTATTTATCTTTTGATTACTTTTTGTATTCTGGCCAGCATTCTGGCGCTTTGCTTTTTTACAAAATCTTGCCAAATGTCCTCTTCCTCCACAATTAAAACACTTTTTAATTGTGTATGCANCCTTAACTGATCTCTTTCAAGTCTTCTTCTTGCCTCTTCAATCAATCTGCCAGTTATAACAGTTAAAGTTAAACTTTCCTGAGGCAAAATTTCAAGGGAAGTGACATAGTTATTATAACTTTCGTCTAGTGAAGATAGAATTATGTAGACTTGGTGTAGTTCAGAGAAAATAAGTTCTTTCTCGTGCAGTTCTTGAAAAATGCTTTTTATAGTTTTCAAATGACTAAGCATATCACCATTCGTCTGGAGATGCGTCCTGAAAAGCTTCCGTGTTAGATTTATGTGAGCACCAAGGTTATCTCGAACATAAATCCTCTTCAGCTATTGCCAACACCCAACAGCCGTTTGCTCTCTGCGGATATGAACAAGTTGCTGATCAGACAGTGTTAGTCCTATTATGCAAAGATCTTGTTCATTCTTCTGCTTAAAGTCTTCTATCTTTTGTCTATCTTCCTCAATCTCTGGGTTCCATTCCTCTACGTTTGGTGGATTTTCAATTATGTTCCACAGACCTTCTCTTCATAGAAGTAGACTACATTTCATAGACCATGATACTTAGTTTGTTCCATCCAACTTGGATATAAGGGACAAACTTTGTAAATTGACTTGTGCCATGTTTTCTTTATACGGATATAAAACTATAATTAACAAAACACATACTGTACATACTGTACTGTAATGTGTAACAACACAAAACTCTCACTTTTTACATAAATCTGTTTTACCCTAGTTAAACTGACTTTGCAGCCTCTGGGCCCATAACCAGTGTTAAGCCTGGGCCCATAACCAGTGTTAAGCCTGTGTTCCCCAACCAGGGTTAAGGAGACAAGCTAAGCAGAATGTGCAGCGTTGGTCAGATTGGCACACAGATAAATGTATGAGATAAGTTTGTATGTTAGTTAACATACAGTAAAAATAACAGATACGCTTGTGCTGTCAGATACGCTTGTGAATAAATATAGTTTATTCCATTCAGATTTATAGCATAGTCAAAATAACAGTCCATTAGTCATGTATCGTTTTAGTCAGTCCATTCAAGGATATTCAATTAGCAAAGTCCGTGTAGAATATCCAATGTCAGTTCACTTACAATAAATCAGTCCTCTCACAGTTGATAAGATCAACAGTCCTTTCTCTCTCCTGTTCCAGTAGGGAAAAACGCAGTCTTCAGTCCATGCAGTAATTAGGGATCATCAAGCCAGAGAGAGCAAGCTGAAGTTCCTTGCTTCTTTTATGGTGCTTTTACAACCACTCCCTTAATTACATTCTTACAGTTAAAGTTACAGACACTTTAACTAACAAACCATGATAACATATTTATTATTTTACCTAAACCAGTTAGGGTAAACAATGTTATCCCTAACATTCTCCCCTTTTAGGTAACAATAATAATAAATAATAATATAACTATTTACACCTTTAAATCATATTTGTTACAACTCTCTTTAAACTTAATTACTCCTTGAGCTTTTGTAAACTGGTCTGCAATGTTTTCTTCTGTCATGCAGTATTCCAATTTAATTAGCCCATTCTTGGTAGCTCTTTGGCAGGTCACGCTGTCCGGTGTCATGGTAATGATGGAGATTACTGGAAATGGAAATGGGTAACCAGGACGAGGAAACAGATGGTATGCTACAATACTAGGGGTGTTGCATAGGGAGATAGGTAGCTGGATTGATTGTGAACCCAGAAATGGGCAGAGACTGTATATTTAAAACTATATAAACCTCAGCCCTCCTAGGAAACTTCTCTTCTGCGGCAATGAGCACAGAATTCACTTTTGCACAAGCTCCATAATAAAAGCTCCTGTTTATTGTTCACAGGTCTCCAGTGGTCTGAATACCTGAATGGTTTATTTTTATCACACCTGGTACAGAATGTGTCTGTGTGAGCATCACCAGGAGACTGGGAGTTCTAGTCCCACCTTCACGCTGACTTTGGGGCCAAATTCCAGGAGACGGTGAGTTTTAGTCCCACCTTAGGCATGAGAGCTGGCTGGATAACCTTGGGGCAGCCCCTCTCTCTCTCAGCCCTACCCACTTCACAGGGTTGTTGCTGGGGGAAGGAGTGGAATATGTGTAGAATATGTTCGCCAACTTGAGTTATTTGTAAAACTAATAAAGATGCATTGCAAATAAATAAAATACATAAATTATCCAGCTACTACTGGTATATATCATAGCCAAATAATAAGTGTTCTCAGTCCTAGTTCAGACAACTTTGCAGTACTTGGAGTGTGACATTATCTAGCCAAGGGACATGCTAGGTCTTGAATGACATGCTAGAGACACAACTCCCACAAATACATATATCTAGGGTAAAACATTACATTTTATTTAAATACAGCAGACCTTAGATTAATTTGATCTATTACAATAACTCTCCAGGTTGTTTTCCCTTGTGTCATAATAAAAGCAGTCTTTTGATAGGGGGAAAATATTTTAAAAAACCTTCTCAGAACAACATGGTCCAATTGGGAAAAAGAACTTGCAACGTTTTTCCAGAATGTTCCATTCTTATCATCAGTTTCTTTCCCTTATCTCTAGCATGTGCTGTAACAGTTGGGATTATAATTCGTTAGGATATAAAAAAAATAGTCTTTATTGATACATTCCGATGATAAGAGCTGCAGCTAATGAAAGCTAATGCCTTAAATAAAATTGTTTCTCTGAAAAGATGCTACCGGACTCTTTGTGAATGTTGGCACACCAAAATATTTATTGCATAAAGATGGCCATTATTTGCAATGATTATTTTTGTATTTCAAAATTGTACAGTTGATCCAGTGTGGGATATAATTTTTTTTGCTGCTTTCGTAAAGGAATAGAGGACTCAGGTTTTATTTTTATTTATTATTTTGTGAGGAAAGTAAAAAGAAGATGAAAGCGTGCAGATAAAATACAGAGAGATCCAACAAGGCCCATCATACATATTAGACAAATAAATTAAGCACTAAAGAACAGTAAGAATGAAAAACGTTGGGAAAAAGAGGATTGTGTCAGAAAAAGGAAGTCGGATTTTAAAAGAATAACAGAATTTTATACTTTCTCTCTTTATTTCTCTCCTCCTTTAAATCAGTTTGAAGGAGCAAATTCAAGGAGAACTTATTATCCCTCAGTCATAAATCCATAATAGGAGCAACAGGTCAGGTTCCTAAACTCAGTGTGAGGTCCTCAATGTTAGATTTCCATAAATCCTATAATTCTTCAGAAAGATGTAGACAGAGAGCAACAACAAGCAATAATTAAACTCCTAGGGTTGGTTTGCCAGGAAACCAGGCTTATCTGAAGTTAGTGGCTTTCTATAACAACTGCACCAATGTGTAGTTTGTTTTTTAAAATATAGAACTTAGTGCCTGGAATAATAGGGTTGGAAGGGACCTTGGAGGTCTTCTAGTCCAGCTCCCTGCCCAGGCAGGAGACCCTATACCATTCCAGACAAATGGCTGTCCAGTCTCTTCTTGAAAACCTCCAGGGCTGGAGCACCTGCTAGTTCTGAAGTCATTCCATGGATGAATTGTTCCCACTGCTATTCATTTTCTCTAGTTCCAGGCTGAATCTCTCTTCTCACGGCCTGCTCCTTCTCATCCTGCCCTCAGCCCAGTTGCTTTGGAGAAGAACTTGACCCCCTGCTCTCTGTGACATCCCCTCCACCTCCAGAAGATGGCTAACATTTTAATTCATGTTTCAACTTTTAAAGCCAAGAAGGCCGAGGGGGAACGTGACAGCAGACTCCCAGTATCTGAGGGGCTGCCCCAAGGAAAAGGGGGATCAACCTCTTCTTCAACCCCCCCCTCCCGAGGGCAGGAGAAGAAGCCACGGGTGGGAACTAGTCAAGGAGAGAAGCAGCCTGGAATTAAGGAAGAACTTCCAGACAGAACAATTAACCAGTGGAACAACTTGCCACCAGAAGTTGTAGCTGCTCCAACATTGAAAGTTTCTAAGAAGATGTTGGATAACCATTTTGTCTGAAGTGGTGTAGGGTTTCCTGCCTAGGCAGGGGGTTGGACTAGAAGACCTCCAAGGGGTCAAACTATTCTCCAAGGCACCCGAAGGCCAGACAAGGAATAATGGATGGAAACTGAACAAGGAGAGATTCAACCTGGAAACAAGGAGAAACTTTCTGACAGTGAGAACAATCAACCAATGGAACAGAAGTTGCCCTCGAAAGTTGTGAGAGCGCCATCACTTGAGACTTTCAAGAAGAGATTGGACTGCCATTGGTCAGGAATGGTGTAGGGTCTCCCGCTTGGGTGGGGGGGTTGGACTAGATGACCCCCAAGGTCCCTTCCAACTCTGATTTTCTGTTAAATCTGTCCCTTCCAATTCTGTTATTCTATTCTGTTCTGTTCCATTCTGTTCCATTCTTTATTCTGTTCTATTCTATTCTTTCTTTCATTCTTTCTGTTCTATTCCTATTCCTATTCCATCCCATCCCGTCACCCTTAGGCCTTCTTTACATTAGACTAGACATGCCCGGTTCCCTCAGTTGTTCGTCGTGTGGCTTGGCCTCCAGCCCCTGGTCATCTTTGTTGCTCTTCTCTGCCCTCTTTCTAGGGTCTCAGCATCTATGTTGTATCATTGTGACCAGAACTGGGTGCGATATTCCAAGTGGGGTCTCTGCAATGCAGTATAAAGGTGTGACAACACATGGCTAATAAAATGCAGCAGGGTTCATGCAAATTACGACCACAATTGATCCCAATTATTCCCACGTTAAACAGCTGTTGAGTGAATTTTGCTCCATTTTAAGTCCTGTCTTGCTCAGTCATGAAGTGAATCCCTGCAGTTGTTACGTGAGTGACACTGTTGTTAAGTGAATCTGGCTTCCCTAATGACTTTGCTTGTCGGAAGGTCACAAAACATGACCCCTGGGGCACTACAAACATCATAAATAGGAGTCAATTGCCAAGCATTTCATTTTGATCACATGACCGTGGGGAGGCTGCAATGGTCATAAGTGTGAAAAATGGTCATAAGTCACTTTTCTCAGTGCTGTTGTAACTTTGAACAGCCATTAGAATACCTGTATGGGTTCTATAAATCAGCCTTCCGGGAAGGTTGTATGGGAAACAACTTTGTCCCGTAGATGTGGCTTCTAACAGTTGCATCTAATAATTCCAGGACAAATTTGTCTGGGGAAAACTTTCCCAAAGTTCTCCTGTCTTCCAGAATTGATCTGAAGGTAGATGAGGGCGGAGGGTGCATCAAAGGCAGAGAAAAGAAAACAACAACAACAACAGGACACTCAATAAACCAAAGGACAAAGCTAAGTCCACAGAGCATCCCTGAAAATACACTCAACCGAAAGGCTCCATCCGTGTGGATTGGAGAAGTATTCTTGGAAAGAATAGAAAGACCGTAAATTGAAAGGATGAGAATATGTCCCTGTCTTCTAAGTGAGGAATCGATTTGAGTATTAAGAGGCCCACAAAGGTTTGAAGGACACTGGGGTGAAAGCAGGGAATGGATATACAAACGTATAAAACTCCACCAGAGTGTGAAATTCATAGACTGCATGCCTACAGAATGCAGAATAGCAGAGTTGGAAGGGACCTTGGAGGTCTTCTAGTCCAGCCCCCTGCTGAAGCAGGAGATCCTATGCCATTCCAGACAAAGGGTTGCCTGATCTCTTCTTAAAAAGCTTCCAGTGATGAAGCACCCACAACTTCTGGTGGCAAGCAGTGCCACTGGTTAATTGTCCTCACGGCCAGGAAATTCCTCCTTAATTCCAAGTTGTTTCTGTCCTTGATTAGTTCCCATCCATTTTTTCTTGCCTTCTGGTGCTTTGGAGAATAAGTTCATCCCCTCTTCTTTGTGGCAGCCTCTCAACTCCTGGAATGCTACTATCATGTCACCCCCGGCCTGTTAACTTTGAAGCATGGGTGAGAAAGAATGGAGACGAGCTGGTGGAACGGTGAACTTCAACTCTTTATTTACATGGTGTGACAGCTCAACTGGACGGCTGCTATAGCCTTCCTTATATAGGCAACCCAATAACTATTTTAACCAATAACAATCCAGGAGCGCTAGCTCCGTTAACCAATTCGAATGCCCCGTTAATGGCCAATCAGATTCCCCTGAACGGACCAATCCTATCCTGCCATTAACAGCCAATCAGAAGTGCAGGGCCAGAACCCTGCACTTGACTCCAAGCTCAAGATAACTTTATTTAACCTTTATGCATTCACAACACGGCCTTCTTTCCTCTCGACTAGCCACACCCAGTTACTGGGGAGGCGGCAAGGGTCGTAAAAATGCTCACAAATCGCTTTTTACAGCGTTATTGTAATTCTGAATGGCCACTAAATAAACTGTTGTAAGTTGAGGATGACCTATTCCTTCTCCTGGAATAAATGCTTGGGATCACTTCCTCTTCTTCTCCCTTACAGGAAGCTTTGAAGAAGAGCCTACTTGTCTGGAATAGTATAGGGGTTGAGTAACGGGTTGGACTAGACAATCTCCAAGGTCCCTTCCAATTCTCTTATTCTATTATGCTTTGTAGGAAATAGTTGGAAGGGTGCAAGGCTTCGGCTAACCCTGAAATCATTTCCTGTTACCTCCTGTCTGACATGGCTATAAAACGTGCTACATTGATGGGGTTTTTTTCCAGTTAGATTCCCTCTCTCAGGAATAATCATCTGTCAACTCTTGCATGAGTGAAGGGGAAAACAACAGGCAGCACCCTAAAAGCAGTCGAAATATTCAAGATACAATGATAAGACATAAGACATAAGAGTTTATTTGTCATTACATTCACAAGCGGGTGCAACGAAATGAGGTGCTCTTCCACAAGTAAAACTGGACAAACACCACTAAAAGAAAAAAAAAATTAAATTAAAACTAAACACAACCGACCATACAATAATCTCTATGCAATTTAAAAATGTAAAATCAAATTTAAAAAAATGTGTCAGATGCAATAAAGAGTTTTATTTAGAGGAAGCTTTTTCAATTACTTAAATGTGTGCCGGAGATTTTGAAGGGTTCTTTTCCTCTTTGTTCTTCCCTTAAGAACATTCAGGGGGTTAAAATAGCTTGAAGGCAACAAGACGAAGACTATATACTCAGTCAAATTATCAGCAGTAATTAAAATGAAGCTCTCTAAGGAAAAACATATTTAACTAAGGAGTTAATGAAGTGGGCCCACATGAAAAAAGACAGAAGGAATAAAAGGAAAGAAGGAATTAAAAGATAAAAGAATGATAAAAAAGGTACTTGTAAATGTGAAATTTTCTCAATTACTATCTTGCTATTTCTTTGTTGTTTCTCTTTTGGTGTCCCTAATAATTAAAAAAAAATGTTTATAATAATTTTTTAACCACCTAGATGTGTGTCCCATGAGTAATGCAGTGGCCTAGAGGCAGAGCTCTCGCCTCACAATCAGGAGGCTGTGAGTTTGATAGAGGCAGATATTTCTCTCTCATACTCAGTGAGAACGCATCTGCTGAATAAAACTCCATATTGGTGACAGGAAGGGTGTTAAGTCTAGGCAGTGGGTCCCAAGGAGAGACAAGACTCGTAGTAGTGAACAACGGCTCTTTATTAAGCAACCAGATACTGAGACACTATCTTGGCTGCGGCAGCTCTTTCTATAAAGCTGGCTGCGGCTAGGCAGCCTATGACAGACTTTTGAGCCTGCCGTGCTTGGTTTTACCCAATTGCAGCAGCCCATATGCGAACCAATCAGGATTGCTAATATCGTCCAATCATGGCCCGGCTATTCCGGACCAATGGAAATGCAGGCCTTCAAGCCTGCTACCGTGTTTCTCCAACAATACGGCCTCCACCAATAGGAAGCCCCACCATGTTTCTTTGGCATAAAATGAAATTAAGCCCCTCCCCCCAAATTTAGGCCTATTTTAAAACATGCAAAATAAGGGGGAAGGGCGGGGGACTTGCCGTTAGGAGCGCCCCCGGGCAGCAATTCCTCGCCACCAGCGGCTCCTAACAGGTGATCAGGGCAAAGCGCGGAGAGCTCCCTACTCCCACCTTTGCTGCAGACGCCTTTGGCACCCGCCCCTGTTGCTTTCCCTTCTGCCCATTGTGCCAAGTTTGGAGCTGCCGCTTCCGGCTTCGCCTTTGGAGCACTGCCGCTGTTTGGAGCTCCAAATGGCGGCGGAAGCTCCAAATGCGGAAGCTCCAAATATGACGGTGGGCGATCTTTTTATTTTGGTCCGCGCGAAGTTCAGAGCGAGCATGAGAGGGAGACCGCGATGCCTTGCTGAAGAGCCAGAAAGCAGCAAGGGCACCAGGTGGAAAGGACAGGGTCGCGATCACATGGAGATGCCCAAAGCGCGGAGCGCACATAACTAAAGGTGGCGCACACAGTTGGTTTGAGGACTACAAGGCAGCATCTGCGCCTCTTCCCGGGCGCATCTCTAGGCTGCTTCTGGAGCTACGGGACACTCTCCATTGCCTACCGGCCCTTCTTCCTTGGGCTCCCTGCCGTGGGATACACCCACTTCCTCCTGCAAATTACACCTCGCAACTCTTCTCTCCCTTTCCTCTCGCTCCAAAAAGATCGCCATCGTTTCCCACCGATTCGGGCTTCCAGCCACATTGTGATCCACTAGTGAGGTTGCCATTTCGGATGGAGGCATCGCAATCTCCCTCTCTTGCTCGCTCTGAACTTCACGCGGACCAAAATAAAAAGATCGCCCGCCGTCATGTTTGGAGCTGCCACTTCCGCGTTTGGAGCACTGCCGCTGTTTGAAGCCCCAAATGGCAGCGGCACTCCAAACACGGAAGTGGCAGCTCCAAACTTGGCAGAAGGGAAAGCAACAGGGGCGGGTGCCGAAGATGTCTGCAGCACAGGTGGGAGTAGGGAGCTCTCCGCACTTCGCCCTGATCACCCGTTAGGAGCGGCTGGTGGCGAGGATGCAAGGGTGGGAATTAAGTCACCCCCGAAAAGATGTCCTAGCTGTTTTTTCAGGGGTCAAAAAAAAATAAGACCCGGCCTTATTATATGAGAAACATGGTAGTATGGAACAAAGGGCATCCGGCCAGTAATCACCCAGCTTCATTCAGTTGCCCAGACTCCACCCGGCAAGGGATTATGGGGTCCTTAAAAGATGATGATATATATATCTGTCCCATGAATTCCCACTTTTAGACATCCTGTGATGTTACCCAGAATTTTCTTCCACAACCTTATGGGCTTTCCTCAAACTAACTGCAGCATTTCATGTAAATTTAATAAACATTATTTTATTAAAAAATACTCTCCTTCAATAGTTCATGCATGTAAGATGAATCTCTGTGTCTTAATAATTTCATCTATTTCTTATGATTTATTTTTACCTTCAGCTATTGGGTCCATGTAGAAAACATTGTAATGTAGTGATTGGAGAGCTTACCTCAATATTTTTATTTTATATTTTATTTTATTTTATTATTTCATATTATTTTATATTTTCATTTCATGTTATTATTCTTTATATTTTATTTTATTTAATATTTCCCACCTTTACTATTTTAAAAGTGGCTCAAGGCAGCAAACATATCCAACACACCTTCTTCTTCCTATTTTCCCCACAACAATCCTGTGAGGTAGTTTGGGTGGAGAGGAACTGAACCAAAATCACCCATTTCGCTTTCAAGGCTGAGGCAGAACTAGAAGTCATGGTCTCCCAACCTGACATAATCATTCCTGAAAGTAATTTTATTTCTTAGCTTATATTATTTATTTGTGTAAGATAAAATCATTGGTGTTATTGACAGTTAAATTTATGCAATGCGCTTCAGTTATGTTTAGCCAGAAAATGTCAGTGATTGTTTGAATTAAATATTCATTTATGAAATTAATTTCTCACTTGACATTTGGAAGCCAAGTGTATTTCACAGAGCATTTCACAGAACTGTTCTCCATATTTACCTTTGTCTGATACATTTCAATAACATAAAAACTGTCTAATTTATTTTCCTGTAACTTGCTATTATATTTGACTAGAATGTAATCCTCATATAAATCATTTAACTTTCAAAATGGAATGGTTTTATAAACATACAATTTATTTATAAACATGGATGTATTTACAGAAACTAGGAAAAAAGTTAGAGTAGACTGGCATCCATTCAGTCATTGATGTTTTAGAGAGGATTGTCTTGCCAAAACATAACACATCATGTTATGTTCTGTGCGTGGCGCAAGAAACGGAGACGAGTCGACAAAGAGTGAACTTCAACTCTTTATTTAACATGGTGCAACAGCTCTCCGAACGGCCTCAACAGCCCCCTTTATATATTGGGTATTTAACCAATGAAAACACAGGAACGTTAGCTCTTTTTAACCAATGAGAAGGGCTCATTAATAGCCAATCAGATT
>BHEV01004505.1:2049-26372 GCA_004319985.1 Emydocephalus ijimae
GTTGTAACTACCGGCACTGGGTAAGCGTTCTGTTGAAGGGCGTGATTTAGGGTGGCACAGTAGTCCCCACAAATCCTTAACGATCCATCCGACTTGATGGGTGTTACGATTGGGGTTTCCCAACGAGCGTGGTCTGTTGGTTTTAAAACACCCTGGGCTATTAATTTATCAAGCTGCTCGTCAATCTTTGGTTTAAGGGCAAAAGGTACCCGACGAGGCTTAAGGCGATGGGGGCTACTTCAGGGTTAAGGTTAAATGATATCGGGGTCCCCGTGTACTCGCCTAGTTTGTCTGCAAAGACGTCCTGGAATTCCTGGACGAGGGCCTCCTCCCAGTCGTCGCTTCTGGTTTGGTGAATGCCGGCTACCTCAATTCCGAGTGGAGCGAACCATTAAAGGCCTAACAAGCTAGGCCGATCACGGTTGACGACGGTCAATGGTAAAGATGCAGTACGATTTTTGAATAAGACCTGGACTAGGCTGGATCCAACGACTGGAATTCGGTTTCCCTGATAATCCTTGAGTATAATTCTTTGGGTTCTGAGGTCTTGCTGCCAGACAGCAGGGATTAATTGTTTAAGGGTCTTCCAGGAAACCATCGAGAGGGTTGATCCTGAATCGACTTCCATCATGCAGGGCTGGTTTTCGATGGGGACCTTCACTCGGATCTTCTTGGCATCTAATGATGAGGCGTGACCAATTGTAATGGTTTGGTGTGCCTCTTCTCATTTCCTTGAATTGGCCAGTAGTTTATTTCTGGAGGAGTGGTTGTTCCATTGGTGGTTCAAGTGTTCCCGACTCACAGGACAATTTCCTGTGGTTTGGCGGTAGTTGGTCCCCCTCGGAAATGGGTTGGATCCTTGCTTGCTTCTACAGACCTTTCCGATGTGGCCTCTCTTCCCACAAACATGGTAGAGGGCATCGAGGAATTTGCAGTCTGATCGTGGGTGGTTTGCCCCACAACCTGCGCATTGATGCTGCAGTCTCTGATTACACTGGTGGCGTTGGTCTCGTTCAGACTGGAGCTGGTTGACCTCTTCCTCATCACTTTCTGATGACAATTCGAGGTCCTCGTGGTGGATTGCCGTTGTATGCCCCTCTAGGCGAGGTGAGGTTTCGCCGGCAAGTTGGCGGAGCAGGGCGTTGGTGCTGCGCATTCGGGCAGCCGACTTCCTGGTTGCTTCTGCTGCAGTAGCGTCAGCGATGGTATCTGCAAGGCTGATGTCACCTTTCGCCATCAGCTTACTTTGCACGTGCGGTGCATCTAGTCCCAGAACTATTCGGTCTCTTAGAGCTTCTTTGAGGTCAGCGAACCTGCAGAGGCCTCCCAGGTTCCGGAGATCCACGATGAAATCTGCAACGCTTTCTCATTTCTGCTGGTCTCTCTGGTAAAATTCATGCCTTCAGACAAGCGTTGGTACGGTTGGTGCATAGTGGGCCCGTAGGAGGGGCTCAAGGACGTCCCAGTCCATGGATTTCACCTCAGCCAGTTTCGCCAGTGCCTTAGCCATCTTAACGGCAGGTCCGCAGTGGGTCAGGAATACTGCTCGCTCTTTTCCAGTAGTGGCATCCTTCAAGTTGTTGGTCTCCAGAAACATCTGGAACCGGTCCATGTATGAATCCCAGTCTTATTGTGCCGGGTCAAATGGAGCGGGTGGTATGGCGCTGCCGGACATGGTTTCCGCCATTGATGTGCCTTCAGCCACATGCTCTGTTTGGTGCTCTGTAGTGTTCAGTCAGCTCTGACGTCTCTGCATCCCACCTTCGTTGCCAGTGTTAGGTTCTGCGCATGGGCGCAAGGAACGGAGACGAGACGGTGAACAGTGAACTTCAACTCTTTATTCATCATTCTGAACAGAGCAAAAACCTAAGGCAACAGCAGCCTTTTTATAGGCAAGCTGCTGACCTAGTAACCAATGAGAAATGTGGAGTGTTAACCCCTTTAACCAATGAGAGTGGCTCGTTAATCAGATTCTCCTGAATGGACCAATCCGATATCGCTATTATCGGCCAATCAGAAGTGCAGGATTAGAACCCTGCTATTTCTAAAGGTTTGATAAAACTTTATTTTAAGCGTTTATTAGTTCATAACAGCTTCAATCCAAGATGGCCACTGACTATGCGAAACAGGCTCCGAGATTGAAGAATTTCTCCTTAGGCTATAAAGAGCCCCGAGTGAAGTCAGCAAAGGAAAGGGAAGCCTCTGGCCACACGATCAGCTGGCTGACACTGGTCTTGGTTTGCTGATCGCTTTTTACAACCACTCAAACTGCAGGTTTGGGAGAGGTCTGCAGATGCTGCCCAACTTGCCTGAACAGCGCTCTGGCAATGCTGCTCCGAACCTTGCAGGAGAGAGAGAGAGAGCCCTGCTCTCCTGGAAGAGCAGCTGCCCAGATCCTGGGGGCTGCTCGAAATGAGGAAAAACAGAACTGAAGATCGCTAGTGAGTGTTATCTAACAGAAGCTTTCAGAGACACAGCTACTGACTGAAAGGAGCTGAGTCAAAAGCTGGGATCTCTTCTGGGGGCTGGCTTTTATATCTTAATACAGACTCAGCTAAATGACATCATAGGAAGGAGTCAACCCATCCTGGGTTCTTGATGCAGCATGAAGGAGAATGACCTAAGTGTCAGAGCTCACTGCAACAACATTGCAAAAAAGACTTTAAGAGTTGTAAATCTGATCTTATGCAGCTTCTCCTCTGGTAATATTGATTTGCAAACTAAGGCATACCCAACCTTTGCTAGACCAATTCTTGAATACAGCTCCACTGTCTGGAATCTGCACTGTATATCAGACATTAATACAATTGAGTGAGTCCAGAAGTATTTTCCAAGAAGAGGACTACACTCCTCTGTTTGCAAGAGAATATCCTATACCACCAGACTTGAGATTCTAGCAGGGATGGGATTCTACTGGTTCTGACCAGTTCTATAGAACCCCTTGTTAACTTTCTAAGCAGTTCAGAGAACCGGTAGTTAGAAGAAATTTCGTTTTGTTTTTTTCCACCGTTATTACATTCTTGGCAGTATGACTAGATTTACTGTTTCCAGAGGAGGTTTTCTTTCTTTCTTGATACTTTCTTAAAGGGGAAGGGTTGTTTTAAGCTTTTTACACTGCTGTTGGGAGGAAATACTCCCATGGAAATATACTTCCAGCCAGCATGCAATGATCAGCACTTTGAATAAATAATTGAACAACAGAAAGAAGCTTTTTAATGACAAGGAACCAAGATGAGTGACATTCAGCAAGGCTTCTTGGCTAGCTAGAAAGATTGACATTCAAACATGAGTTTACATACCCTTTTTGAGTTTTGGTCTAAAACTGGCTTTTGGTGACATTTAATTCTGTGTTGGGTGATGTTTAATCCAGTATTTATTGATGGGATAATTTTCCCCATTAATATTTTGTTGTGAATAAATAAATGTTAAATAAAGTTATCTTGAGCTTGAAGTCAAGTGCAGGGTTCTGGCCCTGCACTTCTGATTGGCTGTTAATGGCAGGATCAGATTGGTCTGTTCAGGAGAATCTGATTGGGCATTAATGGGCCATTCGCATTGGTTAACGGAGCTAGCGCTCCTGGATTGCTATTGGTTGAATAGTTAATGGGTTGCCTATATAAGGAAGGCTATAGCAGCCGTCCAGTTCGAGCTGTCACACCATGTAAATAAAGAGTTGAAGTTCACCGATTCAATGGCTTGTCTCCATTCTTTCTCACCCATGCTCCAAACATAACACTGGCGACGAACGTGGGATATGGAGACGTCAGAGCTGACTGGACAAAGAAGAAAATAACCGAGCACGTGACTGACAACGCACAACGGCGGAACCATGTCCGGCGGCGTCATACCACCTGCTCCGTTCGACCCAGCGCAAGAGGACTGGGAGTCCTACATGGATCATTTCCAAATGTTCTTGGAAACTAACAANACCAACGCTTGCAAGGCAGCACAAGTTCTACCAAAGAAACCAGCGGAAAGGAGAGAGCGTTGACAATTTCGTCGCAGACCTCCGAAACCTGGGAGGCCTCTGCGGATTCGCCGACCTGGAAGAGGCTTTGAGAGATCGAATAGTTCTGGGATTAGATGCACTAAACGTGCAGAGTAAGCTGATGGCGAAAGGTGACATCAGCCTTGCCGATGCCATCGCTGATGCTACTGCAGCAGAAGCAACCAGGAAGTCGGCTGCCCAACTACGTCGAAACCGCGCTCCGGTACACCAACCGACCGGCGAAATTTCACCCAAGTCAGAAGGACAGCTTCTGACGACCCACCACGAGGACCTCTCATCATCGTCAGACAGCGATGAAGAAGAGGTCCATCGATTGCAGTCCGATCAGGACCAGTACCCGAAGTCCCTACACCCATGCGCTGGCTGTGGGGCCAACTATTCCAGGTCCGAATGCAAATTCCGTGACGTACTCTGCCATGAGTGCGGGAAGAGAGGCCACATCGGATGGGTCTGCCGAAGCTTCCAAGGACCCGGCCAGGCCTCGAAGGGGGCTAACTATCGCCAATNTAAATCGCCCCACAAAGCGAGAAGAGGCTCAGCAAACAATCACTATCAGTCACGCCTCTTCCTTGGATGCCAAGAAAATCCGAATTGCAGTGGCCATCGAAAATCAGCCTTGCCAAATGGAAGTCGACTCGGGATCGTCCCTCTCCATGGTTTCCTGGAGGACCCTCAAGCAACTCATCCCTACTATCTGGCGCCAAGACCTCAGTTCCCAAAGACTTATCCTTAAAGACTATCAGGGGAATCGGATTCCAGTTGTTGGATCCAGCTGAGTCCGGGTCTCATTCAAGAACCGCACACCGTACTTACCTCTGACTGTGATCGACAAAGATCGGCCTAGCCTGCTAGGCCTCCAATGGTTCACGCCACTTGGCATTGAAGTGGCAGGCATTAACCGAATTGGCGGCAGTGACTGGGAGGAGGACCTTGTCCATGAATTCAGGGACGTCTTCGCAGAAAAGCTAGGCGAGTACAAGGGGATCCCGATATCGTTCAGCCTTATTCCAAAAATAGCTCCCATCCACCTCAAGCCCCGTCGAGTCCCATTTGCCCTAAAGCCGAAAGTCGACGAACAGCTTGATAAGTTAATAGCCCAGGGAGTGCTAGAGCCAACCGATCACTCTCCCTGGGAGACCCCAATCGTGACACCCATTAAGCCAGATGGTTCGATTAGAATTTGTGGGGACTACCGGGCTACCCTGAACCATGCCCTGCAGCAAAACGCATATCCGGTGCCGGTGGTACAGCACCTCCTCCATTCCCTGGGGGGCAGAAAAGTCTTTGTTAAACTAGACTTAGCTCAGGCATATCAACAACTACCAGTTGATGAAAAAACGGCACAGGCCCAGATGATTGTGATGCACCGAGGTGCCTTTAAATGTACCCAGCTCCAGTTCGGAGTCAGTGTAGCCCCGGGGATCTTTCAGAGCCTTATGGAAAGGCTACTACAAGGGATTAAAGGCGTGGTCCCCTATTTTGACGATGTGTTAATTGCTGCCCCTACTACAAAAATCTTACGGGATCGTTTAAAATTAGTTCTACAGAAATTCAAAGACACAGGTCTTAAAGTGAAAAAGAATAAGTGTAAACTGTGTACGGATCGTGTTGAATTTTTAGGGTATTTAATTGACAGTCAGGGCATTCACCCTTCCGACATTAAATTGAGAGCAATAAAAAATGCTCCCAGACCCCGGAATAAGGCTGACCTTCAGGCGTTTCTAGGCCTTATCAACTTTTATAACGTATTTCTGCCGCACAAAGCAACTGTCGCTGAACCTTTACATCATTTACTGGANCTATTTTTCAAAGACGCTTTCAAAAACTGAGCGAAATTATAGCCAGATTGATAAAGAAGCCCTTGCGATTGTGTCTGCTGTTAAAAGATTTCACGAGTACGTATATGGCCGGGCTTTTACTATCGTGACTGACCACAAACTGTTGCTGGGGATAATAGCCGGAGATAAACCGATTCCCTATATATTATTTCCCAGGATGACTCGCTGGTCAGAATTCTTGGCTGCTTATAATTATCGGCTGCAATACCGCCCGGGGAAAGCCATTCCCCACACCAACGCATTGAGCCGAGAACCGCTTCCAGAGACTCTCAATGACCCCGCGCCTACAGTAACCACGTTGCAGATCGAGACACTTCACACACCAGTATTAACTGCCCGTGATATCATGAAAGAAACAAGACATGACCCCACCTTAGCGCAAGTCCTCAGTTGGGTGGAACGCGGATGGCCATTGGACCAAATACCAGACAACTTCGCACCATTCAAAAGTCGACAAACAGAGTTGTTTTCTCAAAAGGGCTGTATCATCTGGGGTGATAGAGTCGTTATCCCAGAGTGACTCCAACAAGTAGTACTGAGGACTGTGCACGATGGCCACCCCGGCATCGTGCGCATGAAAGCCCTCGCACGAAGCTACGCATGGTGGCCTGGCATGGACAAGCAAATTGAGACTTGGGTTAAAGCTTGCCATAGATGCCAAGAAGTAAGCAACGCCCCACCAAAGGCAATCCCAACCGAATGGGAGACACCACGGGGACCCTGGTCCCGTATCCATATGGATTTTGCTGGGCCGACCAAAGACCACACCTTCTTGTTAACCATAGAGGCCTACTCGAATTGGCTCGAGATCCACCATATGAGGAACAGGACCACAGAAGCGGTCATCAAAGGACTGGAAAGACTATTTGCAACCCACGGATTACCAGATGTTCTGGTATCCGACAACAGGCCCCAATTTACCACACTGTCCTTTGAGCAGTACCTGGCTGACCGCGGTATCCGACATGCGCTCACTTCGCCTGCGCACCCTGCGGCCAACGGTAGGGCTGAGCGCATGGTTCAATTCATCAAGAAAATGCTACAAAAAATAGACTACGACAATATCGACGAGAAAATCAACCGAATCCTTTTTCTATAGCACATCACACCTCACAGCGTCACCAACAAAACTCCCGCCG
Source organism: Emydocephalus ijimae (assembly GCA_004319985.1). Classification (NCBI taxonomy): domain Eukaryota; kingdom Metazoa; phylum Chordata; class Lepidosauria; order Squamata; family Elapidae; genus Emydocephalus; species Emydocephalus ijimae. The sequence continues at coordinate 9,036 of BHEV01004505.1, forward strand.
AGCTGCTAATGGGACAGAAGCTCCGCTCCCACCTCAACCGGTTACACCCAGCTTATGAACCGGAAAAACCACTCGGATCCAGCGGCCAATGCCGTACCTTCCAGGTAGGCGATTTGGTGTACGCTAAAAACCTATCAGGCAATCCACTGTGGGTAGAAGCGACGGTAATCCGTGTAACCGGCCCAAGATTATACCTTGTACAGTGCCCTGACGATAGACTTTGGAAGCTCCATATCCATCAACTTCGATCACGGCTGCAGTCAGGCAATTCTGAACTCCCTTATGACCAAACCAAGGGGGGGAGAGATACAGAGGAAGACGAATTTCAACTGGAGGAAAATCCCTTTGAAGGGAACGATAGCGGAACAGAGACACGGGAACTGGAACCAGGGATGGGAGTAAGTTCACCTCAGGGAGTTGCCGAAGATATTGGTGACAACGGAAACGCGAACTCTGAACCAGAGGCACCCCTTTCGCCAAACAACGCTCTACCTCAGCGAGAGTGCAGCCAAATGCAAGACGCACAGCGAAAATCAAAAAGACTAATAAAACAACTGTCCTACCTCAAGGACTACGTGACTGCGCTCCGTAAACAGAAGCCGGGGGGAAGGGGTGTTGTGAATGAATAAATGTTAAGTAAAGTTATCTTGAGCTTGAAGTCAAGTGCAGGGTTCTGGCCTTGCACTTCTGATTGGCTGTTAATGGCAGGATCGGATTGGTCCGTTCAGGAGAATCTGCTTGGCCATTAACGGGCCATTCGCATTGGTTAACGGAGCTAGCGCTCCTGGATTGCTATTGGTTGAATAGTTAATGGGTTGCCTATATAAGGAAGGCTATAGCAACCGTCCAGTTTGAGCTGTCACACCATGTAAATAAAGAGTTGAAGTTCACCGTTTCAACGGCTTGTCTCCATTCTTTCTCGCCCATGCTCCAAACATAACAGCTTTGTTTGGAAGCAAAAAGATTAATCTCTGTTCCTGAAAAGAAATCAACTTTCCATCTGGCGCCCTTGCTGCTTTCTGGCTCTTTTGCAACTGGCTTCGCCTTTGGAGCACTGCCGCTGTTTGGAGCTCCAAATGGTGGCGGAAGCTCCAAATGCGGAAGCTCCAAACATGACGGTGGGCAATCTTTTTATTTTGGTCTGCGCGAAGNTGATCACATGGAGATGCCCAAAGCGCGGAGCGTACATAACTCAAAGCGGCGCATGCAGTTGGCTTGGGGACTACAAGGCAGCATCTGTGCCTCTTCCCAGGCGCGTCTCTAGGCTGCTTCCGGAGCTACAGGACGCNTGCGCAAAGGTCAGAGCGAGCATGAGAGGGAGACCGCGATGCCTTGCTAAAGAGCCAGAAAGCAGCAAGGGCGCCAGGTGGAAAGGACAGGGTCATGATCACATGGAGATGCCCAAAGCGCGGAGCGTACATAACTCAAAGCGGCGCATGCAGTTGGCTTGGGGACTACAAGGCAGCATCTGTGCCTCTTCCCAGGCGCGTCTCTAGGCTGCTTCCGGAGCTACAGGACGCTCTCTGTTGCCTACCGGCCCTTCTTCCTTAGGCTCCCTTCTATGGGATACACCCACTTCCTCCTGCAAATTGCACCTCATAACTCTTCTCTCCCTTTCCTCTCGCTCCAGAAAGATCGCCATCGTTCGATTTGGGCTTCCAGCCACTTTGTGATCCACTAGTGAGGTTGCCATCTCGGATGGAGGCATCGCAGTCTCCCTCTCTTACCCGCTCTGAACTTCATGCAGACCAAAATAAAAAGATTGCCTGCCGTCATGTTTGGAGCTGCCGCTTCTGTGTTTGGAGCACTGCCATTGTTTGGAGCCCCAAATGGCGGCGGCACTCCAAACACGGAAGCGGCAGTTCCAAACTCGGCGGAATGGGCAGAAGGGAAAGCAACAGCGGTGGATGCCAAAGGCGTCTGCAGCAAAGGTGGGAGTAGGGAGCTCCACGCTTCACCATGATCACCCGTTAGGAGCGACTGGTGGCAAGGAATTGCTGCCCGGGGACGCTCCTAACGGCAAGTCCCCCATCCTTCCCCCTTATTTTGCACGTTTTAAAATAGGTCTAAATTTGGGGGGAGGGGCTGAATTTGATTTTATGCCAAAGAAACATGGTGGGGCTTCCTATTGGTGGAGGCCGTATTGTTGGAGAAACACGGTATTTTAATTCCTCAAGGTGCTCTGGCACACTGCCTGATTTATAACTCCAGCTTGCAGGTATTTTTAATCTAATGATTGGTATTTAGGGCAGCTTTTTGCAAGCAAAGAAGCTTTTTGTATTCCTGTACAGGTAATCCTTGACTTACAACAGTTCATTCAGTGACCATTCAAAGTTACAATGACACTGAAAAAAGTGACTTATGACCATTTTTCACACTTACAACCCTTGTAGCATCCCCATTGTCACGAGAGGCCAGGCGAAGAAAAGCACATCTTGATGTGAGTGATGTCAAGTTGACCACTCCCACCCAGTCACATAACCACCCAGCTACACTCACCAACTAAGCCATGCCCACAGAACCGGTTGTTAAAAAATTTGAATCCCACTCCTGCATTCTAGGCATAGACAACCTTGAACTACGCCAGCTAAGATTGGACTTAAGCATCGTACATAAAATCATCTGTTACAGTGTCTTACCAGTTAATGAATATTTCAGCTTTAACCACAGCAACACAAGAGCACACAACAGATATAAACTAAATGTAAACCACTCCAAACTTGATTGCAGAAAGTACGATTTCAGCAACAGAGTGGTCAATGTCTGGATCTCACTACCTGATTCTGTTGTTACATGCTCAAACTCCCACTCCTTTACCCTCCAAATAACTTCTATCCACCTCACCCCATTCCTTTTTTTTAAAAAAAAAGTTTTTATTTTTTTAAGACAAAGATATAATAAAATTAAAAAAAAAACCAATCATGGATTGACTCAATCACAGTTCAGGAACAAGTCTATTAACCTCAAGAAGGAAGCTGTTCTTTTTCTGAACCAAATCATCATGAAAATGGAAATGGGGCCATTTATTAAAAAAAGAAACTATGGGTGGACTTTGGGAGAATAAATGCCCTAGTTGAACCCTATCATTGTAGGCTAAAGATGGCTTCTAACTTGAATGGATGCTTCTTACACGGGGGGGGGGGAGGGAAATTAGAGAGAGAAACATCACAGCAGTAACAAAAATTTCAGGCCCTCTTCCCCATTTTTCTAGGCTTCCTGATTCTGCTCTAGCTGCCCCTGCCCCTACATTTCCCTGGACTACTAGTATGGCCATTACTTTATACTCTAGTTTCTAAGGCCTTGTCGGAATATAATTATCTTGCCCAATATATATACAAATTGCCTGCTGTCCTTTTCAATTTCAAAATGAGTCAATGCTATTCACAGGAGACTTATATAGTTCTGAAAAATTTCTGTGCACAAGTTCTTTAGAAAAAATTCAGCTTCTTTTTGAGGAAGGGTTATTATGTATCTTTTCTTTTCTGCTGGGAATTGATTGATTTAAGAATAGTTAATAGCCATGAGGAGGTTTTAAAGCTTTCGTTTGCAACAGCTAAAATGCTTTCAAAAGCCAAAATCTAAAAAAGGGAAATAAATGGCATATCACAGACCTGTTTTCAGAATTTTTAAAAAAACGTAGATTTTGTTTATTCTCTTAAAAGTGCAACTTCAAGACAAACTTTTTGTTATGGAAAATTCCAAAATAAATTTCTTCTCCCTCTGGGAAAAACATATTCCAGATTTTTTTTCTATTCAGTAAGAAGGACTGCTAATGTTTTAGGACAGATACTGACATCCTGGTGTTGCAAAGTGTTCAACCCTATCTGCTTAAATGAAGTTTTGTTACTTTGAGGAGAACATTCACACCGCCTTTCCATTATAGTGGTCGGCTGAATATCCAAAAAACATTGATTTAAAACATAATTGATTAATTATTAATAAATCATTGCTTTCAAAATAAAGCTTGGCATGCTTAATTCATCATTTGTCAATGTTCTTGAAAAAGAGATCCTGGCTTATTTCTAGCTATTTCCAGGATTAAATTGCTCATTACTGAAACAAAAGAACCACAAAAAAGGACTGCTGTTCTATTTTGGTTTCTATCTCCTTAGGAAATTAGCAGTGGACCAGATAAGGAAGTAAAAAAAAAAAATCCTGGAAGAAGATTGTGGTGATAATTGTTTACTCAAGATACAAATTATTATTTAATTTATGTGTGGCATCTCATTGTCTCTCTTTTTAGAGACCCATTTAAACTAAATTTTGGACCAAATTATTATCATATCATTACAAAATATCTTATAAATTTGCTGGTCACAAGCAATCCATGTGTCATTAATCACAAATGAATGCAGAGTCAGTAACTGCACTCAAGTCTTATTTTCAGTTTTCTAAAGTTAAAGACTTATGCTACTGCTATTTGCATTATTGCTTGTAGGATTTGATTAATGTCTTTTTAAACTACTGATTCCATCTGGGGCTCTCATCAAAATATTCTTGGCTTTTATCTTGTCAGCTGACTGGCAGTGAATATGAAAAGTTGGTGCAGGCAGACAGGACACAAAGGACTAAAGTGAACAGGTGAACAGATCATCAAAGGAGCTACAGAACACTCCCCTAAGCCTCCACAGATTACCGAAGTACTCGGTTTAACAGGCAACAATATGGATATTTCTTTCTCCTTAACATGTAGAGGACATAGCTGTGTTAACCCTGCAGTTCTCAAAATCATATGAAAATCTAAAATATTCTGGTATTTCCCCAGAGTCCTTTGTCAGATATCTATCAAATTGTTATAAATAATATAACAAAAAGAAGGCAATATTAAGATCTGTAACTACAGTATATTAATGAATATTTAACCATAGAATTAACCGTATTAACTATATCAAGTTAATTGAGCCATAGGTGAGGTCAAAAAGTTAATGTTTGCAACCTTAAAAATGGGCTTGATTATGTGGTTCCCTTTTTGACCCTTCATGTGGCTATATCTGATTTAACCTCATTTAAAGAGGTTAACTCAGATATAATTTCAACAGACTGACATCGAGGCACGATGGATTTATAGTTACTGGAGAGACAGAGAATGTATATGTTGGCCCCAATAATTCATTCTGATGGTGAGAGAGAAATCCCCAAATTTTACAGGAAATCCTTCCTTCTTTCCTTCCTTCCTTCCTTCCTCTATCACCCAAAGGTTATAAATTCAGTTCTGCTGCTGTGAATATAAGATGATATAGACTGTTATTTTTCCTGCAACTGAGAAACATTTATCCTGGCAACAGATCAAACATGCTTTTTAAAAGAAAGAGATTTGTGCTATTGGCATGCTGCTGTGAGCCCAAGTCATTGTTTATAGCAGGCAATGTGTAGAACTAGTGATTTGGCCAATATAACAAGTATATTGAAGAATAATTACATCCTGAATCCTGGATACTGTCAGTGTGCCTCTTCCAGTAGAGAACTATGCCATAAAAAGACTGTAGGCATCTTATCTATCAGATGCCCATATTTAGTCTAGCATATGAGCAACTTCTGCACCCACATTAAGAGATTTGTTTCCCTTTGTGGCAAATATGAAAAGCCTACAGCACTGATTGAAAGATACGGGAAGAACAAAAGGCAAACAATAGAAAAATAGCCTTACGTTACAGATGAACAAATCCTAGATGAATCTTTGGAAAAGCTGCCTCACTGTAGAGCAGTTTGATGGGGTGTGAAAGAAAGAGGAAGGCAACAGGACAGGCATGGAGCAAGAATAGGAAAGGCAGAATGCAAACAACAGAGCGTGGGCTTGCATGACAGCTAAGGTGGTAAACTAAAGACTGTCCTTGGGGTAATGGGTACATTTTGAATTTAGGGTTGAAGGATAGGAATATAAGGGCATCCAGGAATTTTACTACAGAATAAACACTGCTTCATGCAAAAAGCCAATTAGCTGTTCTTTCTCCTTGCTTATTATACAATAAGTCTGCAACTATAGATAACAAACTAAATGGGGAACATTTTAGCATAATTCATCCTTGTCCAGTGACCTCAGAGGTGTCATGCAAGCTGTCAAACAAGATTGGACAAGCTGATTTCTATTGTACTGAGAGGCAAGGAAACCTTCCAAGGAAATGCATTTTAAAAGAAAGGTTTGGGAAAGGGACGAGGTAAGACACAGACTGCTTGCTCCTTGATAGTGTGTTGCACAAGAGATTGGAGCACTTTCAATGCATAATTACTAAGCAAGTGCAGATGGCTGTTATTTTCAACCATGCATCTACCAAAACTTTTATTAGAGAGATTTGATTCAGATTTTGGTACTAGCAATACTTCTGAGTGAACTTCTGAAAATAAATCAATTGGCCTCAAAATTGCTAGCTTCATTTATATTAATACACATGAACCTATATTTTTTTCTTTTCATTCCATTCATATCTACTGAGCAGTTCTCAGTGAACTAATTTTCTTTCCCTTATTAATTTTTAAATATGTATGTCTCCATGGGTTTTATTCTGTTTTATTTTACTGTTTTTCTCCTCACTTTTTTTTTACAAACATTGAAAATTTGGTTTTGGAGTGATCTGTTTTGTATAGAATCCTGTTTGCACATACAACCTAATATCCACCAGGTGTAACTTCCAAACTATCTGCAAAGACAGTCCTACATAAAACAAATTATAGTAGATTAACTGAGAAGAGATGCATGGTGGCTCAGTGACTTAATGACGTTGGCAATGGTCTTTGCTTTAGCAATTCAAGTCCTAGCACTGCTTGATGGGGTGAGCTCTGGTCACTCATCTCAGCTTCTGCTCACCTTGCAGTTCAAAAATATGTTCTATGCATAGGTACCATTTCAGCAGGGAGACGAATAGGTGTTTAGTGTGGGTGGTCAGAATCCTGGCAGTGCTGAACCTTCCCAGTTGCAACCCCCATTTGTGAGGCAGCTTTGGTGGAGGGAGAGGGCCTCAGATAATGTTGGAGAAAAGCTACTCATCTTGCTATCTGGGACGGAGATAGCCTGCCTTCCCGTGGTGCACCTTGGAAAGCCCATAAATGTAAACCAAACAGAGCTAGCAAACAGACAGCCAAACTACACTGCATTAGCATTATGCTCTCCTGGCTAATGTAACATCACCATACACTAAATAAATAAATAACCAAGAATGACAAGACCATAAGTTACAGTGCATGGTACCTCATAGTCCAGGAAAAGTACATCTGGCAGATTTATTGCTTCCATCATGAATTTCACATAACTGTTTTTGTATCATTAGGAAACAATCTATTTTCTCAATATTTCATGGAAAGTTCTCTAGTTCCTATCTTCTGTCTCTACTTCCTTTCTAGCTCTGTATTTCTTCCTTCTAAACCTTATATATATATAGGAATGACAAGCCACTTTATGATAAAGATTGGTTGCAACACCTCATTAACAACACATTATTAAAGTGCCAGAGTTAAATTAGTTACTGCAGTGACTGGCTGAGCTTCTGTTTGTCCTACAAGGATAGGACTTGCAAAAATGATATTTTGCTGTTCTTGGCTCTTCTGGCATTATGGAATTCCCTTATAACAAAGCGTTACTTAGTTTTTTCTGTGCAAGAATTTAAGAAACAGTAAGCTATCCTGTTTAAAACTGCCTTCCAGTGAGTTTGTAATAGGCTTTTGTGCAATGAGAAGTAATCTCTTTTTTTTCTGTATTGGGTGGCTCTTTATCTGATCAAGCTTCTGTCTATATTGAACAATATTGTGAGGACATAACCATAAAAGGCCACTTTAAAAATACTAATACAATTAGAAGAATAAAGACTAAAGGAAAAAATCAGAAAAGAGCTCATAAAAGTAGCAGATGAAAAAGAATACAATTCTTCAGCAAATGGCTTGGGCCAATCAAGCTGGGTGTTTGGCAAACAATCACCAATGATAAATTCAATCATCAACCATATTGTTGTGAATGAATAAATGTTAAATAAAGTTATCTTGAGCTTGAAGTCAAGTGCAGGGTTCTGGCCCTGCACTTCTGATTGGCTGTTAATGGCAGGATCGGATTGGTCCATTCAGGAGAATCTGATTGGCCATTAACGGGCCATTCACATTGGTTAACGGAACTAGCGCTCCTGGATTGCTATTGGTTGAATAGTTAATGGGTTGCCTATATAAGGAAGGCTATAGCAGCCGTCCAGTTCGAGCTGTCACACCATGTAAATAAAGAGTTGAAGTTCACCATTTCAACGGCTTGTCTCCATTCTTTCTCACCCATGCTCCAAACTTAACATTGGCGATGAGGATGGGATTTGGAGATGTCAGAGCTGACTGAACAAAGAAGAAAATAACCGAGCACGTGACTGACAACGCACAACAGCGGAACCATGTCCGGCGGTGTCATACCACCTGCTCCGTTCGACCCAGCGCAAGAGGACTGGGAGTCCTACATGGATCATTTCCAAATGTTCTTGGAAACTAACAATTTGAAGGATGCCACAACCGGGAAGAAACGGGCGGTATTCCTAACGCATTGCGGGCCAACCGTATTCAAGATGGCCAAGGCCCTGGCGAAACCGGCTGAAGTGAAGGCTATGGACTGGGACGTCCTCGAACCCCTACTGAGGGCCCACTATGCACTGACCGGACCAACGCTTGTAAGGCAGCACAAGTTCTACCAAAGAAACCAGCGGAAAGGAGAGAGCGTTGCCGATTTCGTCGCAGACCTCCGAAACCTGGGAGGCCTCTGCGGGTTTGCTGACCTGGAAGAGGCTTTGAGAGATCGAATAGTCCTGGGACTAGATGCACTAAACGTACAGAGTAAGCTGATGGTGAAAGGTGATATCAGCCTTGCCAATGCCATCGCGGATGCTACTGCAGCAGAAGCAACCAGGAAGTCGGCTGCCCAACTATGTTGAAACTGCACTCCAGTACACCAACCGACCGGCGAAATTTCACCCAAGTCAGAAGGACAGCTTCTGACGACCCACCACGAGGACCTCTCATCATCGTCAGACAGCGACGAAGAAGAGGTCCATCGTTTGCGGTCCGATCAGGACCAGTACCCGAAGTCCCTATACCCATTCGCTGGCTGTGGGGCCAACCATTCCAGGAATGCAAATTCTGCGACGCACTCTGCCATGAGTGCAGAAAGAGAGGCCACATCAGACGGGTCTGCCGAAGCTTCCAAGGACCCGGCCAGGCCTCAAAGGGGGCTAACTATCGCCAATTGACAGGAAACCGTCCTGTAAGGCAAGAACCAGTAAACCACTCCTACAGAAACCGAACCTTAAATTGCCCCATGAAGCGAGAAGAAGCTCACCAAACTATCACTCTCGGTCACGCCTCTTCCTTGGATGCCAAGAAAATCCGAATTGCAGTGGCCATCGAAAATCAGCCTTGCCAAATGGAAGTCGACTCGGGATCGTCCCTCTTGATGATTTCCTGGAGGACCCTCAAGCAAGAGGCACCCCTTTCGCCAAACAACGCTCTACCTCAGCGAGAGTGCAGCCAAATGCAAGACGCACAGCGAAAATCAAAAAGACTAATAAAACAACCATCCTACCTCAAGGACTACGTGACCGCGCCCCGTAAACAGAAGCCAGGGGGAAGGGGTGTTGTGAATGAATAAATGTTAAATAAAGTTATCTTGAGCTTGAAGTCAAGTGCAGGGTTCTGGCCCTGCACTTCTGATTGGCTGTTAATGGCAGGATCGGATTGGTCCGTTCAGGAGAATCTGATTGGCCATTAATGGGCCATTCGCATTGGTTAACGGAGCTAGCACTCCTGGATTGCTATTGGTTGAATAGTTAATGGGTTGCCTATATGAGGAAGGCTATAGCAGCCATCCAGTTCGAGCTGTCACACCATGTAAATAAAGAGTTGAAGTTCACCGTTTCAACGGCTTGTCTCCATTCTTTCTCGCCCATGCTCCAAACTTAACACATATAAAAATGTATTTTAATTCCCCCAAGTAATGAGCATTAACTGCTTTGTTTCTCCTCTCTCTTGAAATAAAGGAACAAATTTGCTTCTGTTCAACATGGTTGCCTAAGACATTGTGATGAGATTTTTACTTATTGTTCAAAATATCATCTGTTGAGACATCAGGTCTTGTGTTGTTTTGTTTTCTTGTTTGTAAAATCTAGTAGTAAAAATGGTTTTGAAAACTGTTGTAGGAGAGCCTGCAAATTTTCTCTCTAACGCTTATTTATAGTATCAGTATGTTCTGGTGCCAGCTGACAAAAGTTTTCCAACTGCTAGAAAAGTAAAATTATCATTCAGTCGGTCTAACTCCTTTCTCTTCCCCGTCCCCCCTTTTCCCCCCCAATAGGAGACTACCTGACTGCACAGCTGCTCAGGGCAACCTAACATTACAAAAGAATAATGTGGGACACTTAAACCTGTGTTTCCTATTGTTCTGGAAAGCACTTTTATCCTAATAATGGAAAAGGTGACAGTGTAATGCATTAATGGCCACTTTCCCATTGTTTGGTAAAGTCCCTACATCATTAAATTGTGGGGTTTGTATAAGGCCTAAACAATAAACTCGACTTGGTTGCAACAGAAAAAGCTCTTTCGATATTTTATAGCAGCTCAGACTGCCTGCTATCTATAATTACAGTCAATATTTCGACTGGAGGAAAATGCCTTAATTTGCTTAATGTTTCATGTGTGGAAAAACAATCAAACGTTTCCTTCATTTGTAATTACATTACTGGCTCTAGGTGCACTTTTCCAAATTTTAAGTAAGTCTGCCCAACATAAGTACTCAGTTTAAAACCTTTTTACATTTAACTGTCCTGCCACTGCTGAATTCCACCAAGATAAGCCTCTTTTCTTGGCTACAGACCTCTTCAAAATTCTAATTCTATATTCAGGAATCTAAATTTCTATTAATATGCTCCGTAATCTTGGTTGGGTTACCTGGAAAATAATCAGGTTTGGGCTCGTATTCTTGTTGTGTTAACACTGTACCAATTTACCTGTTGTCATTATTTCACAGATGCTGACCAGATCATGCTTATTGGCTGTTGAAGCCTGAGGCTAGCTCATTCACTGTGCAGTAAGATTTTGCATTGAATGCAGACAAACATCATGTGTTTAACTATATGTATGATGCCATTGACAGTTGTTCTATTATTATCCATATCTAAAGAGGCTTGGTGAGGAATCAGAACATGCATCATATCACAGTTTCCCCTCCCCCCAAGGAAATAGTTATGCTAACTAGTTGTTTAGAGGGGAAAAGTGAATAGCAGCTCACATACAAGCTGTTTAATTTTACATAATCTGAAATATGTAGCCACGTTTCGTACACACAGACAAAAATGTGTTCTCTCATTGCTGCCAGTATTGGCCCTAAACAGACAAGTTTTTTTCTAAACAGTTGTAGCTCTTAAACTAAGAAACTGTAGTTCCTTGGAATTCGATAGATTCTTTTTTCTCACATGGTCATTCCAGTTTACTCAATTCCTAATTTGCCAACATTTCCACAAGACTAAGTGGCAATTTGCACAACTTCCCTTTTTTTTTTGCAACAAAGGTAATTAAGGAATTGCAATAATGCAACGGAATACTTGAAATACTGATAAATAGTTATATGGACCAAGTGCTGAGTTCTTACTCACATAACTTAGTCCTCCTAGCTCAGTTGAACTCACTGAATAAAAACAAAGAGGTATCATTATTATAGCATTTACTCTTGGGGGGGGGCAAGGAATTTTAAAAGGTAGGAAATGAATATAGGGAGCTTTTTACATTAGGCCAGCCTGTCAATTCATTTCACCCTGTGCAACTGATAGCTACAGTGAATTTCCTTTTTTGCATATAACTTTTATTTTGTTTAAAATGGTAAAAAGTAATACAACTAAACTTGAAGGAAGAAAAAAGAAAAAAGAGGAAGAATATGATAAAAATATATAATGACCTCCAACTTTCATTATATATGTAAACAAAATTAGTAATGCATCATCCCTTGTAAAGTTATAGATAGATGTTTCTTCATCTCATATCTCATCCCTTATCTATATGTAAATCCCTAAAATATCAACTTTAATTCTGATGTCAGCAAAAAGGGTTTCTGGAACTTTGCAAACATACATCTTACTTTGACTTTGATCAAATAAACAAAATTTACATTTCTTCTTTTTACTTATGATAGTCTTAATTTTTAATTCATTCAAATATTATAGGATATGATTTTTCTTCAATTCTTCTTTATCCAATTATATAGACCTGTGGGTTTAACAAGCTTCTTTTATAGATCCAACCAGAAAACATTCTCCAGGTCATTCTCTTGGTTTGTTATTTGTATTTCACTTTTAATTTTTAAACTTCAGCCAGTTACTTTAGTATACCAATAAAGCATTCTTTTTCAAATAATTCTTTTGACCTATCATTTGTAGTGCCACATTTGGTACTTCTCTGTCTTGTCAGAGAAAAAATTGTTCAACATCTGTCATTCCCTTGTTGATTTCTTTTGAACATAATGTATTCATAGACATCTGTTGTGAATGCATAGAATGTAATAAAGTTATTTGGAGCTTGGAGTCAAGTGCAGGGTTCTGGCCCTGAACTTCTGATTGGCTGTCTAATGGCAGGATCGGATTGGCCCGTTCAGGGGAATCTGATTGGCCGTTGACAGAGCTTTCGTATTGGTTCAATGGAGCAAGTGCTCCTGAGTTCTTATTGGTTAAATAGTTATTGGGTTACCTATATAAGAGGGTCGTAGCTGCCCTGTTTTTCTGAGCTGTCACTATGTAAATAAAGAGTTGAAGTTCACCGTTAACTGGCTCGTCTCCATTCATTATCGCCCATGCCTCAAACTTGACAACATCATTACTAATTCTGTTGATAAAGTGTCTATTAATTTTGCACTCCAGTCTTCAAAATCTCCTTTAATGTTTCCAATATTGTAACAGTTTATGTCATTTTGTACATCCCAAAAGTTGGTTTGTTTTTTCCTTTTATTTAGAATCCTTATTCCTCTCTAGTATCCATTTTCTAAAATCATAAAGTCACTTATCTTTATTTTAAACCAAGATCTAAAGGAAACTAACTCTGATTCTCACAAGAAGCTATTTATTTTTTATAAGTTAATTCCAAAACCTTAGAGTAAAATCAATTTTCCAAATTTATTTGGACCCATAATCCATTTTAACTTTCTTAGATCACAGTCTTATTTAATTTTTTGCAGTTTATTTCAAATTCCTTAAATTCTTAAGCTTGTAATTAATTTTTCATTTTTTTGAGCATTGAGTCAGACCTACCCAGTGACTTTTCAAACTTATTATCCCAAAGGTTTCTAATAGCTTTAAGATGGTAACGGGTAAATTCTAAAATTGATTGAGGCTTGTGAACATAGTGTTCTTTAAAAGCCTTCATTGTGGTTATGACCAAAGTGACTAATTCATTCATCCCACTACTCAAATCCATGGAAGACCACTGTCCTGTGGTTTTCTTGTGAACAATAGCCAATCAGAGCACATTTGGGCAATCTCCTTTTCTTACCCTGAGAGGTTCCAAAGAACTAGTCGCTTCACCAGTTTGAAAGACTATTCAGTCTTTGATTTAAATATATTGAGCCATTAGCAGAGGAAGCACTTTAATAAGCACTTACTTTCTTATTCTAGTCAATGATTTCCAGATTTGCAGCTATTGATATAAATTCCTATATATAAATTATATGTAACTTGGAAAGGTGCATAATTAGCTACTTTATTACTTCTGCCATTCTTGTCTTTTGCTTTGTAAAAATGCAGACCATAATCTCCTTCATTGAAATGTTTGTCTTTTTGGCTAGCATGTAAATGTGTGGTATTGTTTAATTCAATTTATAATTGTAATGATCCTTCAATTCATTAAGCAGTGCCTTTAACTACAATCTTGGTCTAGTGAAGCCATCTGTGTAGCACACAGAAAGAAAAGTCTGGGATAATGCTGGGAATTTTTCAGTTGACTACTATCTGAAAATAAGGCTCTGCTAGGCAAAATATTAAAGAATTAGAGGGAAAAGATTGGCTTAACCAAGTCAAGTAACATCACCAAGCCACCAGCCACACTATCTATGGTCTTAAAGGCCATATTTTTTTTCTTGAAAGAAGTAGTGTGGCTCCTTCCAAACTGTAAAAAATTTCATTGCCCTGGCAGGTCTCAATAATTTGCAATTAAAAATAATGTTTGGAAGGATGGGGTATATATTTTAAAGATATGAAATGTGTCTACTGCAAATTATTTTATTTATTTTATTTTTAATATTTTTGTAGTGGCACAAATTATTTATTTAACTACTGCCTTTCTGCTCAAACTGAACATATTGGTCCTATTCAATTTGTCCTTTTAAAATCTATACAAAGAGTTGGATATCTGCAGGGAGAGTTATAAAAGTCAATATGTATTTGTTTTCTTATTGAGTACAAATAAATCATATTTATAAAGTCCAGTTTGGTCTAGTGGTTAGGGCACAAGGGTAGAAACCAGAGGACTGTGAGTTCTAACTCTACTTTAGGCATGAAAGCCAGCTGGGTGACCTTTTATTTTTATTCATTTTTATTTTATTTGGTTTGTCAATTGCTTACAAGATAATAGGTGTAAGTAAAAACATAGTTTTGAATACATGGATACATATAAGAAAAATAAAAGAAACAATAGGACAGGGACGGTAGGAACATTGGTGCGTTTATGCACACCCCCTCCAGACCTCTTAGGAAAGGGGTGAGGTCAATAGTAGACAGTCTAAAGTTAAAGTTTTTGGGGTTTGGGGAAAAAACCACAGTCAGGTAGAGTATTCCAGAGATTGACCACTCTTTGCTGAAGTTGTATTTTCTACAATCAAGTTTGGTGCGATTAACCTTGAGTTTGTATCTATTGTTTGCTCTTGTATTGTTATGGTTGAAGCTGAAGTATTCATTGACAGGTAGGACATTGCAACGTATGATTTTATATACTATACTTAGATCAGACCGAAAGCAGCGTAGTTCTAGATTTTCTAGGTCTAGAATTTCCAGTCTGGTGGCATAAGGTATTCTACAACGAGTAGAGGTGTGGAGAACTCTTCTTGTGAAATATTTCTGGACTTTCGCAACTGTGTTAATATCAGATACGTAATGTGGGTTCCAGACTGATGAGTTGTATTTGAGTATTGGTCTAGAAAATGTTTTGTATGCTCTAGTTAGTAGTGTAATATTACCAGACAAAAAGCTACATAAGATTAGGTTAACAACTCTTAATGCCTTTTTGGCTATGTACTTTGGGGCTGTCAGCCAACAATGTCAGACTCAGGAGACAAGCTAGTCAGTCAATTCCTGTCCCCACCAATAAATCAACACTTGATTGATAAGTGGAAAAAAGCAGACTACACCTGCAGGAAAATGTTAGGGGGGAAAAGTCATATTTGTGAGGCTGCCCAATTCCAGGCTACTCAGGGGAGGGGGAGGGGCTGCAAGAAACAATGAGTACTTGCATGGAAGGCTCACAAGGAGTTCTATAGAGTAGATTTGGAAATTTTAAAGAACCAGCAACCTGGAAAATAACAAATCACTTCTGCATTGCTGCTAGGAAAGCAACATGGATGTGCCTGTGAAGCCACCAGGACTCAAGGTAGACTGAGGAAGACATTCCCTTTACTTTTTGGTAAACAGTTGCTTTGGTTACTGTTGCTATGGAACAGAGACGTCATGCCAACACTTTAAAAACTGTAAAGTTGGAATGATGAGTAAAGCTACAACATCCCCCCCCCCAATATATGTTTGTTTCTCCTTTACATGCATATGCAAGTCAGTTTAAAAGTTAGGACATAACTATGAAAAAAAAATAGATTGCTGCATGTGAATCACACTTTTCATCCAAGAACATAAAACACTGACCCAGAAATATATCCCTAAACAATTTGCCAGATAAGCTAGTCTGAAGGATAATGATTGATCTTAGGCAGATCTCCCTGCTTTTAGTCCAATATTCTAATCAATATACATTTGAAGTTACAGATGAGGGGAGCAGAGTTGTAAAAGAAGCCCATCTTCTGCTGGAATCCTGCCAGAAAATATGTAGAGGCCAGAAGCTGAAGCTTCTGTTGAGTGGCAGTGAAGCCTCCAGCAAGCAATTGACCCAGGACTAAGTTGTTTCAAGAAAGCTCTGGCCGGAGGGTGCTTCAGCAAGATTTGAAGAACAGACTTACTGTGAAGGTCAGAGGAAATAGAAAGAGCCGAAAGCAGAGGACATCTGCTCTACTACATCTGCTCTGACTGTGTGAGATTTAGCTGGGACAGAGTTTAAGAAGAAGCTGGTTAGAAGGAAGTGCAATTGAAAGCTTTTTTGATAGGAAGGCTCCTAAGAAACAGACCCTGTTATTTTGGCATATTAAGTAGAGTTCCCTTATTTCAACTTTTTGGAAAGTAATGTTTTATGTCTTTTTATAGTTCTCTGAATCAAGATCCTATTTCTGTTGATCTAGAAAAGTTGTTTCATATATATTCCATTGAAGCAGGTTATTGGATTCATAAGGTTTGGGAATTTATTTTAACAGCAACATTAAAAATAATAATAATTAAGGTCCACTAATGATAAAAAGATTCAGGCAGCCACATCTCCACATTTTGAAAATGTTTATCAAAAGTAGTTTGGCTGGTAGATTATCTAACATGAAAGACTCTGAGGTTCTAGGCCAGCCCTGCCCCACCTGGGGTGAATATTCTTGGATAAGAAAGGATCCTTAAAGGTTGGTTCTTTGCCAGGGTAGTAATGATTCCTTGATGTGATGTGCCTTTTGGCTTATAGATCAGTTTGCCATCACATCCTCATCTTCAGAGCCAGAGAGAGAGGGAAATAGACAATAACATTGTTGCTGCCTTTGCTTTTTTTTTTTTTTTTTGAAATGGTGTTGAAAGGCTTACTCAACTGCCCAACTGATCCATTGCTAGAACAGGCATGCAATTGTTTGTGGAGGATAGAAATGGATAACATTGTCCTCTATCAATAGCCGAACTGACATCAGAGTGCATGTTTCCAGTATACTGTGTTTCCAGCATATTTTTCTTAGTATGTCCCCACAAATGATCTTGTTCATTTGGGGTAGAGTATTTCAGTTTTTTGCACACTATCCAGAGCAGTTCATTAACTAATTTGCAGAGGAAGAACCGTCCTTCAGTTAATCCAATATTACTATGTGTTCTAGAAAATGGAGACATAGACCTATTGGAGTGCATGGTAAACACTGAAAGGGTGATACTTTTACTGTTGAATCAATATTTCCTTTATATATATATAAAGAAGCACATATATATATATAGAGAGAAGCACAGAGCTGAAGACCAAGCCTGAAGATGATGAATGAGACTTCATCGAAACGTTGCCTAGATACTTCCAATC
>BHEV01004506.1:0-19071 GCA_004319985.1 Emydocephalus ijimae
AGGGGTCTTCAAACTTGACAGCTTTAAGACTTGTGGACTTCAACTCCCAGAATTCCTTCTCCAGTCATGTTAGCTCAGGAAATCTGGGAGTTGAAGACCACAAATCTTAAACTTGCCAAGTTTCAAGACCCTTGACCTAATGTGTCATCCACACAAAATGGTTAGGCAATAGCATTATTATCTCTTACTGTTATTCACATTCACATTTGTCTCATCCCATCTCCTTCCTGCTTTATTAACTGATTTCTTTAAAGGATCAGTCAAAATTAGCAGTATCTTTGAAAGTATTATTTATTTAAAAAAGGAAGTTTTGAATGCACAATTTTGGGCAATGAATTAATTCAGCAATATAGAATATTGCTGAGAATACTTTTCTCAAATTATATATTTTTTAAATTGAGAATTACATCGCAGAATTCTCAAAATAAATGTGTTCTTTAGTCTTCATGTTGTTAATTAAAACAGTAAAAAAGAATTGCATTTGGAGTAATATTTCTCAAAGGGTGCACTTCTATTCCTATAGAAGTAAACACCTTGAATGTATGAGATGTTCAATTATTAGAAGAAAACCCTAGGATTAATATCTTGATTACCACATGGAAGCCTACAATACTTCACCATGAAGATGCCACATTTTGCATTGTCTCATGTTGAGCCAGTTCTGAGTAGATATGCATATCATTTTTCACAACCTATGCATGGCTGGCTTTCAATAGAAATGACTGAACAGTATCAACTCCACCATTGGTCTTCTCCAACCTAAGCATCTAGCTGAACAGCTAAATGAAATTATTTTTAAATCCAAATGCTACATACAGTATTTTTCGGTCAAAAGCACGTATAGTCTAATTTGACTTCTTGATATAGAACTAAGTATTCAGTTTTAGGTTGCTACCAGTTTTAGGTTGCTACCTGCCTATCATCAGAACTGAAGAAGCTTCTTGGATGAGAAGTGAAATGTCTTCAAAGAAAAACCAGTTGCCTCTTGAAAAAAGCACCTTTGGGACAACCATGGCCTGGATGACTGAGAAGCTCCACAGACATTTACCTGCCTATCAAGAATCTCATTCCGATAGAGCAAAATAGTCCAATGAGTGCTTACGTCATTGAGGAAATCGTGTTGAAGTTCTGGATTAAACAAAGGAGTCCTCCAAAGTTCATTTCTTGTTCCAAAAGAATTAATTTAAGCATCAGCTTTGTTTCTTGTTTTGCAATGATAACCTTATTGCTAAAGGTCATTACCTGGTGTCTGTGTTTGTATGCATGAGAAGGAAGAGAAGTGAGGGAGAAAGATTTTGTCTCTTTCTTTTTCTTCACAAGGTTGCATTTACCTGTATTTTTGGAAAAGGTAAGCACTTGAATCGTCAGAATTTGCTCAAGGGTGAAAAATAGGAAAAAATGAAATGGTGATTTATGGATTTGCTGATTAAGAAAGGTTGAATGTGGGACAGGAGAGAACAATTTAATGAAATATTAGAGAGGGAGGATACTAAATTTGTTTGTAATTGCTGAATGAAGATCAGAAGTTTCTTTAATCATCTTTTTCTATGTGTATTGCTTTTCAAACATTTCCTTTTTTTCTCTCCTTTTCTTAACTTTCTCTGTGTATCTTTTATTTCTGTATAAAAAATTCTAGTAAGAAACATATATTAAAAATAGTTTTGGTGAAGGGTGAGAAAAGTTTCTCCTGAGAAAGCAGATGCTGGGGCCCGGCACCCAAATGGTTTCAGTGCCAAAATCTCTATCTTGAAACACCTCATGTAGTTCAAGTAGCTCTTGATTTACGACTAGTTCACTTAAGGATAATTTGCATTTATGATGGTTTTGGAATGAGGGCATTATGGCCCATAGAACACCCCCCAAGGTCACGTGACTGCATGTGAAGTGCTTGGTAATTGCCCGCCTTTACAACAGGTTGCAGCATTCCATGGTCACGTGATTGCAATTCATGATGGTTTTTGCTAGTTTCTGACAAAAAAATGCCCGTTCAAATGAATGGATTCACACTTATGATTGCCACATTCACTTCATGATTGCTGTAAAAAAAAAAAAAGGCCATGAAATCACGTCCAATCACGTGGGCATCTTGGCTTACAACCAGCATGACTTATGGTGGGATTTCCAGTCCCAGTTGCGATAACCAGTTGAGGACTGGCTATAATGACAGGAATGTGGGAAACTACTTTAGGTTGAGTCTGAAATTAGCCCTCTGGAATTCCTTTCTGGGATGTTTACAGCCCTCTAACGATTTCAAGAACTGAAGCTGAGATCTGTTCTACATTGAGTTAGAACTTGGTTCCATATGCTTCTGACCACATACACATTTGGACGTCCACAGCAGAGCCAAAGAAGGTACGTGACAACCATGCAACCTTCCTTAAATACATCACCATGCACATAATCAAGGGATGTGACTTTGACTGCATCGTTGTGGCTGCCATCTTGAATTTTTCCCCCTTTAAACTGCCAAAATGTCGATGCACAATAATATTCACTTTCATTTTGAGTAACTGCTACTTACCCTTTCAAGGTACTTTTACAATGTCAGGCCATAACTTGGGATACCAAATTAGGAAATGTTCTCCATCACTGGAGGCTTTTAAGAAGAGACTGGGCAGCCATTTGTCTGAAATAGTATAGGCCAGTTTAAGCAGGAGGTTGGATTAGAAGACCTCCAAGATGCCTTCCAACTCTGTTAATCTGTTATATTAGGAAATGTTCTCCGTCTCCTTGCTGTTGACTAGTACAGTAACCCAGTTAAGATAGTTCTAAATCCAGAGTTGGTTTGTTGTGTTTTAGAAAATACACCTTATATTTTGAGGTTTCACAAAGCATTTGTTTTAAGATGAAAATCGCATGCCTCTAATTACTGAGGGATATGATGGCATCATCTATGCTTCATACAGTCTTCCTGAAGAAGAAACAATGAGGAAAAATTAGGTGGCAATTTCACCAGGGGTATCTCCTTTGTGCTTTCAAACTTGCTTCAAAAGCACACACATACTTTTAAGGCCAATCTGTGATAAATATGATCGTTATTATCTCAAAGTCCTTCCCTGTTTGATCTCTGCTTCTCTGTTTATGAAAATGCCATAACAAAAGTGAACTCACGCTTATGTGATTCTGCAGGGTGATGTTCCTGTGTGCCAGGTGGGCACTTTCAGGCCTGTATGAGCATGGATTATTTCATTTCCTGCATCTGGGACTCCAAATGGCTGTGCAAAATGGAACAAGAGGGAGGCCTGGCTTTTTAAAAGGCTCTCTTTAGATCGGAGAACCTAAAGCAAAAGGTGTGCTGTGTGTGGTTCATGCACAACTGAGGTCTGAAGTGAAAACCTTTAGCTCTGGGAACAAGGTAAAAATAAACAGCAACTAATATTAAGTGTCAGCTACAGAGAACGGGAAGGAGAAAAGAAAAAAATAAACTAGTTGCAATTTTTGTCTGGCTGTAGAAAATGAGCTTAAAATACTGCATTGTTATGATGGGAGAGATTTTCAGACTGAATTCCTGAGGAATCAGGCACGGCCTATGAGAAATGACTCAAAAGTCCAGGCACGGACCATATTGCCTTGACTTCCTTTGGACTGATCTCTAGCTGGAAAGTCTTATCAGAATCCATAATGGCCTCCCGCAGGTATATTTCAACTTGGATAACTTTATCTCTCTCCCCTTGGTTTTCAAAGGTAGAATAGCAAGCCTATTCTACAAAGCATTGCTCCAGTGCTAAACTCTGCTCAGGTAGGTAGAATCTGCTTTCCATGATCCTTCCGAGGTGGGTAAAATAAGGACCCAAATTTTGGGGGGCAATAGGCTGACTCTGTAAACCGCTTAGAGAGGGCTGTAAAGCACTATAAAGTGGTATATAAGTCTAAGTGCTATTGCTATTACCTAGCAGACCATGTTATCATGCTTTACTAAGTGCTCTTATCTCAACTCATAAGTGAGTTGGAAGTGAGTGTTTGCTACGCATCTAGAAATGTCATACTCAGTCCCCACTATATGCAGGTTGATTTGGGCAGATTTTTATCCCTGATGATATCTCCAGAAGTGCTGGACTATGATTCCCATTGTCTTCAGCCAGCAGATCATGATAAATAAGGACAAAAGGAACAGCAGTCCAATACATTTAGAGAGTACTGAAAAAACCCCAAAGTGTATAACTTCAATACTGGGCAATGCGGATGAGCAATTTATGGAATGAACAACAACTCCTGAAAGCCACTTTTTTATTTTTAGAGTTGTTCCAAGAATATTTGTAATACTATAGAATCCTCTACAAAGGATGCAAAGCTTGCGAGATCTTGGACAGTTTGCTGTGGTTCCATATAGATTATGGGAGCTATGGAATCTCTTACGAATGATGAAATCGCGCTAAGCTCTATCCAAACTTGAAATTCAATAGGAGGGTAGTATTTACCCAGAACTGAAATGTACTCTGTCGTCTTTTGTATATAAGAACTTTTAGCATCTAGAGAAGGGCTGTCAGACTCCCAGCCCATGGACCAGATGCGTCACAGGCTGGCCATGCCCATGCCCTGCTTAACAAAGGGGGGAAAAGTCCCAATATGTAAGTGATGCTGCCGTGACAATGTGAGTTTGACACCACTGATGTAGAGCCAGCCAAGCTCTATTGAGGAAAAGTAACAGTATTGTAAGCATTACATCACTGCAATGATGGCTATCTAGTTATTCCTCATAAGTCTCTCATGAGGAAACAGCTTATGACTGTAATCCAATTCAAAGAAGATAGCTGGGCTGACACAAAGAATTTGCACTAGACTCAAGCCATGTTATAATTGGTAATGTTGGTCTTTGAATCCTGACATTAATTCATAAATCAGATTTCAGAATTTCTTTCAGGATTGAAAGTACTTTGCCAGGTTGTCTTAAGAATATAGCAGGGCCCTTTTGGGGGGAAATGTATTCCTAATGTAGTTTTGTAGCTTTCTGGATTGTGTCTAAGGATAACCTTGTGTACTAAACTAAAATGTAAAAACAAATGGGAAGCATAAGCAAATTTTGCAAAGGTTTATGGGTGACTATCTTTTCTGGAAATGGGGGAGGAGCCAAACAGAAAAAAATGTAATTTCTACTTGAATCAGTAAGTGTTGAAGCTATATTACCAAAAAGTGATAATTTTAGGATAGTATCATCTTTTAATCTGAGAAGGGCAAAAAAAAAAAAAGGGGGGGGGGCAAGAGAAACAACATAAAAACTTTCTGAAAAGAATTTGTGACAGAGTAAAATAATAAACAGCAGTTCCCTTCACGGTTTTGCATAAGATATTTACAAAGCAGAGCATATCAATGTTTGCTTTATGCATTTTCACTTCCTGCTCAGTTTAAAGCAGCAATTTTCTGCAAGGACAACAGAGGAAAAAAAAAACACGCTTTACACTGCTTATATTAATTACATTTTTCATTACCCGTCATGTTTTCTACAGGCTTATGTATTATTACTGCAAAATGTAATGAAACAGAAAAGGGGAGGGAGGGGAGAAGAGATGGAAAGAATGGACTTCTGGGAAAATTTCCAATTCTTGAAATGCAATGTTAATTGAGAGCTATTTTTAGGGCAGTGCAGAGAGTATGGGACCCAGTGCCATCCGTCACAGGATAGGTATAAGCCAGAAGCTGTTGTGCTTCATTGGATGTGGTGCTCCCATTGATGGGAGGAGAAGGAGAAGGAGAAGGAGAAGGAGAAGGAGAAGGAGAAGGAGAAGGAGGGAATTAGAAAAGAGAAGTACTGTCCGATATATCTTCCCCCTTCAATGGTTCTGTGCAAAGGCTGCAAAGCCAGGAGGCAAAGAAAAGGATGCAGCTGTGGACTCGTGCCAAAACCCAACAGGTTTGAGCTGTAAAGAGTTGAAGAAAGAGCTGCCATGACAAGGGGTTAGATTAAATCAAAGCGAGCAGCTCCCTCCTTTTCCGTGGCCAACTTCCAGCTCTACGAGGAAGAGTGGTGGTTCCAAATCAACACGCAGTCCGGAGCCCTGGATTGGAAATATGATCTTTTAAATTTATATATCTTTCCCAAAGTCTGCCAAAAATCAATTATTTTAATTTGTATATAGCACAGGCATGTACTGATTCAAGTTTTCTTTTGAAGTAGGGTTTAAACAGCCAGCAAACAAAGCTCTTTGCTCTTTCTAAATGCAATAAAGAGGGGAAGGGAGGAAGGGAAGGGTTCAAATGTAGAAAAGACCACAAGTTCTTGCTGTAGTCTTTGATCCCAGCAAGAAGACACACAGAGCTAGTTCAAGCAAAACCAGGAACCCCTCGCCCAGGCATTTGACTGGAATTCCTGGAGTCAGCAAACATGTGACCCGCCATTCTCCCCTCTTCAAGCATTTTGTTGCCATCTTGAAAGGCGACTCTGTACCGGCTTGCTTCCCTCCTCCCTCCCTCCCCTTAAAAACCCCTATGGAATTATGGGCAACTTTGAACTATGAAGGAAAAACACAAATTCAGCTTTTGGGGGGGGCATGGAAAATCTAGATACTTCTAGTTAGAAGAACTACACCTGCTAGGTGCTTGTGGCAGCATATTTTTAGCATTTCTGGTTGGACCCCTGGAAGCCACAGAGATACATACATGACATCATCTTGGCTACAAGCAGTGGTGGGATTCAAATTTTTTTACTACTGGTTCTGTGGGTGGGCGTGAAAGAGGAAGGATACTGCAAAATCCCCATTCCCTCCCAAACCCACTAACCTGCTTTCCAGCTCCTTTCTCCTGTGCAGGGCAACAAAAGAAGACCCAGCTGATCAGCTGGGACTCAGGAGGCAGAAAACAGATGGGGGGTGGGCCCAGTCAGAGGCAGTATTTGCTGGTTCTCCAAACTACTCAAAATTTCCACTACTGGTTCTCCAGAACTAGTCAGAACTAGCTGAATACCACCTCTGGCTACAAGGTGTGGCTTCCCGCTGCCTTCTGCAGGGTTTTTCTTCAACTTCCTACTTTAGCTGTGGTAATTGCAGGTAGTCTCCCATCCAAGTGTTAACCATGCTATTTTCTAAAAGTACATTTGGGGCCAGGAACATCAAGGGAATAATTGCTAGATAAGAACTGCTTAGATCAGGGCTGTCAAACTTGCAGCCCGCAAGCTGGATGCATAATGTGCTGGCCACACCCATGCCCGGTTTAGCGAAGGGGAGAAAGTCTGTCAGAACCCTGACACACAATACATCACATGCCGCTGCCATGATGATGTGAGTTTTACACCCCTGGCTTAGATTGCTTAAATCAGTCTAGGTCAGTTGTGTGAAGATTGTTTTGCTGGATTGGGTCAGAGCCTATTGCCAATTCCCTAGCTTGCTGGGGGGTTCTGGGAGTTGAAGTCCACATGTGCTCAAGTTGCCAAGATTGAGAAACACTGGCCTAACAAAGCCGTTGGGGATGATAATGGGCCTGTTGGATAAGATTTGTCAGCTAACTGTAAAATATTATTTTATTTTTTTTAAAAAAGGAATGGGAAGATAGCACATTGTCGTACAAGGCCCCAGCCACTCCTATTTCCCACAATGCTTTTGGACCACACAGAGGCCCCAAATGCATTCTTAGAAAATAGCATGGTTGGTGGCTGTAGTCCAGTGTTCGTCTTCCCTTCTGTTAAATTGGCGTTTTGTGATTTGCCACAGCCACCATGGAACCATTTTGCAGGAGTGCCCATAAAATACTCTGAAAACTCCATATGTGTTCGCTGGCCCCCAAAGTTTAGGGCCTCTGGTCAGCTTTCCAGCAGGAAGTACATTCTACCTTATATTCACATGTTTGGCACTATGTAAACCCATTCCACCTTCCTCCAGAGAACAGTTAAATAAAGAAAAACGGTTACCGCAAATGCTAGACACACATAGCATCCAATTCAGTTTTATGCTGTTTTTATATATATATTTTTTATATATATATAAAAATGCCTCCCAGTTAAGAAGAGGCGATATATATATATATATCTCGCCTCTTCTTAACTGGGAGGCATTTTTATTTTAGAAAAATACTTGGAATGGTCCAGACTCTCCAACATATTCATGTGCCAAATCATTTTTTTTTTTGTTTTGTTTTCATTAAAAGTACCATTTTCCTTAAGATAGCTAAAAACCTTAGATAGAGAATCTCCATTTCTGTGTGCGAGAGGTGGATTTAGTTCCCGCTGCCTTTCCTCCCCATCAGTGATCAGACTGTTTAGGGAGCTTCCAAACAAGCATTTTATTTTGGGCAGTTCTGCTTCATTCACAATTTTTTTTACAGGAAATGCTGATATCCAAGTCTTACATTTGTAGCTCTCCTGTGATTTCTTATTGCTGTCTCATTCTTTTTCCCAGAAAAGAAAAAGGTGGAAAATAAACAAAGCAACTGGAAATGTTTTATTTGGTAATGCTAAGAACTATCTGTCCAGAAGGCAAAAGCAAGGCATTTCTATGTAAATGTTGCAGTATTTCAGCAGAACCTGCTGCAGGTCAACACAATATATTTAGATGTCCTTACATCTAAAAAACATCCAAGTTACCCAGGAGCTTGCTCTTCCTGAGACCATCATCTGTGAACTATCCTTAAATATCACATTTCAATTCTTACTATGTTACAGAGCACCTGATTATGACATCGAACATGTAAACAAGTTAAATTCACTACTAACATGGGCAACATCCTGCCCACACGCTTTTATCTTTCTTGGTGACTTCAATCTACCTCATATTGACTGGACCCTAAATGAATGTACAACTGAACCCATACACAGAACCTTCTACAATGCTGTTACAAATCTGGGTCTGGAACAATTAGTAACCAACAATACTAGACTAAACAACTGCCTCGATCTCATCTTCTGCAATAGTTTGAATTTAATTTACAGAATACAAACTAAAGAACCCTTTTCCAGCAGTGACCACAATATGATTGATTTTTGTCTCAACATACGCCCAGACAAAAATCATCACAATGGCGTAATCCCCAATTATAACTTCAAAAAAGGCAACTATGATCTTATAGACAACGATCTCTCATCCTTTGATTGGCAATCTCTATTCACTGGATGCAATACTGTTGAAGACCATTACAACATATTTTTACTTGAAGTCAAAAGAGTCATCAAACTATATGTACTAACAACTCCCAAAACAAAAAAAAAAAACAGATTACCCATAAAAATAAGGAAACTTCAATCCAAAAAAA
Source organism: Emydocephalus ijimae (assembly GCA_004319985.1). NCBI lineage: Eukaryota > Metazoa > Chordata > Lepidosauria > Squamata > Elapidae > Emydocephalus > Emydocephalus ijimae. Next base: position 9,175 of record BHEV01004506.1, read on the forward strand.
GATCACTCTGGCGGAAAAACAAATCTGGTCATGTTGCCAATTTCAAAAGCTGATATAAAAATTTATGCCACCAGATAAAGACTGAATGCACCAATTATCACATTAAACAAGAGGAAAACCTTCTATGTACCAATTCCACCCGCGCTTTTTACAATTTTGTAAACAACAAACTAAAAGATTCAAGGTCCATCCCACCCCTGATAGGACCTAATGGTAAAGACTGCAACGACGACACCATTAAAGCCAACATCTTTAACACATCCTTTGGCTCAGTATTTGTAAACAGCAATGGATCGTGCCCAGTATTTCCTAGCTGAACCACAGAAAACTACAATGATCTAATACATATCGATTTTACAGAAGACAATGTTGAAAAAGCACTACACAATCTAAAACCATCCCTATCTATTGGACCAGCTGGAATATGTGCCTATTTCTTAAAAAAGCTATCCATCGCCAAAGCAGAACCTCTAAGCATAATCTTTGAAAAATCTTTCAGGACCAGCTCCTTGCCTAACCTATGGTCACAAGCCACGGTCATCCCCATCTTCAAAAAGGGAGACCCCAGCCTAGTTGAAAATTACAGACCAATCTCCTTATGCTGCGTCACCTGTAAAGTCATGGAATCAATTATTAACCAATCCATTATCCTCCACTTAGAGACAAACAACCTACTCTCTAATAAACAATTTGGTTTCAGAAAAAAACTATCCTGTAATCTGCAACTCTTACACTGCAAAAACATATGGACTACACAACTCGATCAGGGCAAAGCAATAGACGCAATCTACATAGACTTCTGTAAAGCCTTTGATTCAGTGGTACACGACAAACTACTCCTAAAACTAAAATCTTATGGTATCTCTGGACACCTGCATAACTGGATAGAAGCATTCCTGTCAAACAGACAACAAATGGTCAAAATTGGGAGTGTCCTATCAAAATCTGTACCTGTCAATAGTGGTGTNACAAATAAATGCTCTGTCTTACATATTGGCAAAAAAAATCAGAAAATAAAATACAAGCTGAATAGTCAAGACCTTGTTGATGATCCAAGCTCTGTAAAGGACCTTGGAATGCTCATCTCTAATGAGCTAAGTGCTAGAGGCCACTGTAACTACATAGCTAAAAAGGCATTAAGAGTTGTTAACCTAATCCTACGTAGCTTTTTCTCTGGTAAGATCACACTACTAACTAGAGCATACAAAACATTTGCTAGACCAATACTCGAATACAGCTCATCAGTCTGGAACCCACATTACGTATCTGATATTAGCACAGTTGAGAAAGTCCAGAAATATTTCACAAGAAGAGTTCTCCACTCCTCTACTCATTGTAGAGTACCTTATGCCACCAGACTTGAAATTCTAGACTTAGAAAACCTTGAATTACGCAGTCTTCGGTCTGACCTAAGTATGGTATATAAAATCATACATTGCAATGACTTACCTGTCAATGAATACTTCAGCTTCAACCATAACAACACAAGAGCACACAATAGATACAAACTCAAGGTTAACCACACCAAACTTGATTGCAGGAAATACGACTTCAGCAACAGAGTGGTCAATGTCTGGAATACTCTACCTGACTCTGTGGTTTCTTCCCCAAACCTCAAAAACTTTAACCTTAGACTGTCTACTATTGACCTCACCCCTTTCCTAAGAGGTCTGTAGGGGGCGTGCATAAGCGCACCAACATGCCTACCATCCCTGTCCTATTGTTTCTTTTATTTTTCTTATATGTACCCATTTCATGTATTCATAACTATGTATATACTTATACCTATTATCTTGTAAGCAATTGACAAATCAAATAAATAAATAAATAAAAATAAAATAAACAATGGGAAAATATCCTTTTCCTATATGGTTTTCTGTTGAAACTGTTTGATTTCATCATCCAATTCCTTGAACTCAAGACTACATTAACACATTTTTCATAATTACATAATTTCTACTTGTGGACTATTTCAAATCTGCCATAGCAAGTTGAGGTTCCCAGTTCCAAAGCAGATAGGCCAAGCTTTTAAGAATTTTAAGGGGTGAAGTGCATCTGTTAAGCATCTACAAGGAACCCTTATTTTAATCCCACCCCATCCCAAATGGATAAGAATGCAAAGGAATATCTTATGTCAACCCTGAAGCTGGCCTGACTGAGGCCATTTTGAGACTTCAGAGCTCACACACCAGAGAAGAAGGATAGGTAGGGGGGAATAGAGATAGTTCGGGTCTTGTAGCCAAAACAAAATACTTTCTCGTGGGAACCAAGGACATTCTTGCAGATGCTCGGAAGGAGGGTACTGGAGTACCTAGCAAATGGACGGTGTCCTGATTGGACCATGTGACTGATTGTTTTGAGAACGTGACAAACTTTCACTTTTAATCAGGTGAAAACCACTGGAATATTTAGAGTCAGTTTTCACCAGCTTGTGCCAATATGATATATCTAATAAACCTATTCTTTGAAGAATTTGCCTGCCTCAGAATCTTGCTTGCTATGGGTATGTTACTTGGAATCTTGACAACTTTACCTGATTGTAGGGCTCTACAACTCAATAATAGAATAGTAGTGGATCAGATTCTGAACACTTTGGGGCCTCTTTGATTTACATTTTAGGACAGGCTTCAGGTGGGAATTTTTGGTTCCTTAAAATCCAAATATCTTCCTGCTCAACTCCCATCAGAGTCTTTCTTGTGTTGATGGAGGTTGATGGAAAACCACAAAAGAACGGATCATAGACTGAGGAGCTAAATGAATCAGGAGATTCTGGATCACCAGGTTGCTTATATAAAGAAAATTCAAATAATATTTGATCTTGAAAAGTAAAGGTGGGATTGAACCAAGTTAACACTTGGTAGGAGGATGACTGGGAGATGGCAGGGGTGTAGCTAGACTAGGAAGCAGTCAAGAAAAGTCCAGAAAAAGGGCAATGGCCACTATATTGCCAAGAATACTATTTGGGCTCAATCTGAAGGAAACTTGACTCTTTGTTTTCTACACCAATATGCAAATAAGAATAATAATTACATATAAACTGTAATTAAAATTACTTCTAAGCACCCTATATGCTTTTCTAATGGTTTCTAATGCTTCATTTGAAATCTGTAGGCCTTTTAAGGCTGAAACTGCATACCTATTCATCAGGTTACAAGTTCCATTCAACATAACAAATTTTACTCTTAGATAGGTTTATACTGTCAATGGGCTGGTTCACCATATTTTCAGGCAGTAACACCTGGATAAAGTTTATGATCAGAAGCTATGTGCAAAGGGCATGAATCCACCTACTGCAAAGTCGCCTTTGTCCAAGCAAGCAAAATGTACACGAGAGACCCATAGTCCCCCGCCAAATGGTGCATGCAAGTTTAGTCATTTAAAACCTTACACCCTTTGCTTGTTTTCGATGCCAAAACTCATACTTCTCTTTGTGGGGTGTCTACAGGCTACATTCTGGGAATTTTTGTCAGCTGGAGGAGATGTCCAAGTTGGAAGGGAAAAGCAGAATAATCTTGGTCACATCTAGATATCTGATAAGCACGGCTATAAAATGCTTAGCTTTAGATGGATTGTGACTCCCAGATAGCATGTAAGCTAACATTTATACCATCACCGAGAGCATATGTCAGATTAGAATCATACTTCTTTTATTTTAAAAATGCATGGAATGTCCACTGCTTAGACTCTTTGGCCCACCCCTAATGATCTTGGACAAAGCTTTAATTCTTAGACTTCTTCTGCTTTATACAACCACGACATCCACCAGCATGCAATAGATGTTCAACATAGGAAACAGAGCCTCTAAATATGGTTTAGTCAAAAGTTCCTTGTTGTAATGTTAGAAACCCAAGAATCGCCTACCTAATGTTTTTTTATTTCTCACTAGCAAAGAACTAGATTAGTGTGGGTTTTACCTGACTGTTCCTGTTAGATTAAAAAGAAGAACTATTTTCCCAACATATCTGGAGTTTAGATAGGAGCGATAAATCATAAATACATTCAAACATGATTTCCTCTTATCTGACACAGTGAATTAAGACTGTTGAGCACAAACATTTACAACTGAAAATGACAAACATTTCGTTTTAGGTATGTAGCATCAAAACCATTAAGTTTTATGGCAAAGCACATTCAAAGCTAACACAAGCAATATATATTCGTATAGTAAGATACAGTTGCATGCATGTGAATGCACTGAACCTATAAACAGTCAGAGTTGTATGAGGCCTGCAAATATGTAGCAAGACAACAGTCTATAGCTGTGGAGTGAGGCATTCAGTTCCCTATTAGTTAAGTGCAGTTGCTCACATTATCCAAATCAAAACCAATTGTGGTTGGGTGTGTATGCCTTTGAGTCAGTGACTCCTTACCATATAGGCATTTTGTGTAGTGGTTAAGACATCTGACTAGCAATCAGGAGGCCATAGGCACAAAGCCAGCTGGGTGGCTTTGGGCCAGTCATTCTTTCTTAGCCCTCGAAGCTCAGGCAATCACCTCTGGGAAAACCTTTCCATGAAATCTGTAGTCCAAGCAATTGCCAAGAATCAACACTGACTCGAAGGCACCTTAGTATAATGTGGTGTGGAAAAGGCATTATGCCATATAGGCCACAATCTTTTCTGAACATCAGAAGTTTCACAGCTTTTTCCTAATCATCTACTGCAGGGGTGTCAAACTCACAGCGTCATGAAGGCATCATGTGATGTACTTTTTTTTTCCACTTTGCGAAATCGGGCATGGGTGTGGCCAGTGCAGAGGTAGTATTCAGCAGGTTCTGACCAGTTCTGGAGAACCAGTAGCGGAAATTTTGAGTAGTTTGGAGAACCGGCAAATACCACCTCTGACTGGAGATTTTAAAGTATCTTTCTCCTGCCACGCCAACCAAGCCACAGAACCAGTAGTAAAAAAAATTGAATCCCACCACTGGGCCAGTGTGTCTGGCCTGCAGGCCGGGAGTTTGACAGCCCTGATCTACTGTGTTCCTTACGTATATTAACAAGTGATTGCTTGTTGTAGTTGCTCTTAGTCAACTTTAACCCTCAGTGTTGTTTTTCTAGAACCCACTGCAGGATAGAGAGGGTCAATGCTAACAAAGGCCAATCATGACCATGGCCATAGAGTTTGTGCCTTCTCCACAAAATGGAGAAATTATAGATATAGCAGAAGCTCCTCTAATCTCCATTGCCTTTCTACACCCATGTGTTTCTCAGCAAACATTAGTTATAGGTTGGACACAATGCTAAAAGATATGTAGTTACCTCAAAGAAAAGTGAGAAATAAGCAACATCAGTTTATAGGCCACAGTATGTCACTAAGGAGAAATGAAGCTCAGTCCAGTAAGAATAAAAAAGACCTATTGTGTGACTCCTTTTGATGAAGCAGAAGTCCTGCAATGAACTGCAGACTGGAATGAAATCTTGCAAATAAATTACAGCAGTAGTTGACTTTGTAGGTGACAAGGGATTTAGATCTGATGCTGATGCTTTTCAGCATCAGAAAAATTTAATTTGCTCACTTTCTGTTCCATAGCACAACAGATGTCTTAGGGTTTATGACAATTAATAGGAAGAATAAGCAATATTCTGGAAAATTCCATTCCAACTAAGAACCTTAATTTAAATCAACATTTATCACTGAGTTATATCTTCAGCTGAAAAATGCCCAGGGCAGGAATTCTGAATTACCTTCCACCTGAAGTCCTTTCAAGCTGCTGATGGAGAAACTGATATGATTACAAAGCAATAATCACTAGTGTTCTGTCCCAAGGCAAGAATGAAATTTAAATGTTTGCACTGTGACATTCATACTGTGCCTTTAGTTTATTAGAGTTATGGGTCCCAGTATCGTTACTGGGACTGGTCTGGGATCTTTATTTGCTTCTGGATAGCAGATTGGGGCCATTAAGATCTGGAACATCAGAAATGACGCCAGTCAGAAGCTGTTGTGGATGACCATCTTGGTTCCTTCATTACATTTTATGCTACAGTGACATTTTATATCACAATCCATAGCATAATCCAAACAGTGTTTACTTGGGAATAGCTTTATTTAAGATTGCCGTAGCTTCAAATATTCAAAAGCAGATAATACTGTTGGAGTGAATAGGCAGATTTTAATGCCTTTATTTACAACCATAAACAGTAGTTCCAAATATATAGGACTGATTGATGTGATTCTTCGTTTAGTTAAGACACTTCCGATTTTTCAATCAGGGAGCAATCTACGGGCCCTCCAAATATACTGCACTGTACCTCTGATGGTGTCAGGCAACATATCCTCCTGAAATATGTTTCCTTCTCCATCATGGTTTGATTTCACCAGCAGCACAGTATTATAAATATATATCATCATCAAACCTAATCACACCGCCCTGTTTTTCTATGTCCTGCTTTCAGCAAACAATATTTTGATTTGAGAAGAGCAAATGAATATGAAAATACCAGTAGTAACAAGTGATTTTTGAAGAACAAAAGCAGTTTAAAGTGTCAACATATCCTTGGGACATTGTTGGCCAATATTTATTCCATAATAATCGTGTCCTTAGATGCAGCTAAGGCTAGAACAGGTTCGGAGGCATCACTGATCAAGTCCTACATTGGGGCCCTACTGCCACTAGCCCTTTTTGAGGGCCGCATCAGAGTTGTGTTTGATCTTGGAGGACTGGGCTAGGCATGGCCAGAGTGGGCATGGCCAGTATGACATCACTTGTGTTGGGGGTGCCTGTGGTGGCCTGAGCACTCTGCCAGCGAAAACAGGCTTCCGGGCTCCGTTTTTGGCTGTGATAGCCTCCTGCAACCCTCTGCCAGCAAAAACAGAACTCTCATCCACAGCCGGCCATCCCTGAACTCCATTTTTGCTGTCAGAGGCTAGTCCTTCACTGTTTCCAGGGCCAGATCTAAGCACCCAGCAGGCTAGATCCAGCCCACAGGCCTTGAGTTTGACACCCCTGTTCTTATGTCCCTATTTTGTTGTGGTTGGTGTGACTAAAACATCATGAAATTGTCTAAACGTTGGGGTTTTTTGCCACTAATATTCAGTAGCAATCTTGAATTGTTTGTAGGGCTGTCAAAAATGGGTTCCAGGTGGCCCAAGCCTGTCACCCAGGTTGCAACAGAGATAATTTCACTCACTCCTACTCACCGAATTGTAGCTGGTCTTCCATTTCTTCGTTATGGTATACAGATTGACAGAGAGTCAAAGAAACATGTTTACTTATTTTCTTCATAGAGTTTATTATTATTATCAAGAGGATCAAGAATGTGGACATCATTCAGATGTCAGCAAATTTCCACAAAACATGCAGTTCACAAAATGGTCTCCAGAACATAAAACCTCCTAATGTCTTCGTATGCTGCACCTTTACATTGCTTCTCTCCTGGGCTGATAGCACAAGCACTTAGACTTGTATACCGCTTTACAGCCCTCTCTAAGCATTTTACAGAGTCAGCATATTGCCCCCAACAATCTGGGTCCTCATTTTACCCTCCTTGGAAAGACAGAAGGCTGAGTCAACCTTGAGCCTGGTGAGATTCAAACTGCCAAATTGCAGTCAGCCGGCAGTCAGCAGAAGTAGCCTATAGTACTTCATTCTAATCACTGCGCCACCGTGGCTTATTATCTATGTGTGTCTATCTATGTGCATGTTTGTACCTGTGTGTATGGTTCTTACTGGCTATGTGTATGTATGGTATCTTACTAGACCTATACACACAGATAGCTGTGTCTGTCTGTGTGTCTGTCTGTATGTGGATCTTATTGGATATGTATTTATATATACAAAGCTGAAGCACACGTACTGACAGATCTACAATTTATATAGATGCAAGCACTAACTTTAAATAAAAATTCCTTTCTTATATTTTCCCAGTTTTTCCTCAACAACAAACTTTATTATTTATTTATCAAGTTTAGAAACTCTTTCTCTTACAGAGGGGTGCCAACCCTCTTACTGTAGTCTCTTTTCAGCAGCAGGGTAGTTTTAACCCTGGATGCTCAGATCTCCATTGATTGAAAACCCAATACAAATTTCTCTTTGAGTCATTATTTTTCTTTCCCAAAGCTGCCAGCCTCATCTTTTATGCAGGCGTTTGAGACAAGAAGAGATTCAGTTCGGCTCCTAAAGAGTCCGAGTGGTGACTGTCGTGTCCATCGCGGGAAAGGAGACTCGGAGCCAGTGACTTAGTTTCAGCTCTTTATTAGGTCCCTAGATCGGCTCGGGTTTTAAAGGGAAAAGCCGTGGCTTTTATTCTCTAGCCACGGCGGCCGAGGCTAATGGCACCACTTTGAATCTCCCGGGATTAGTTTCCACCAATCGCGGGAGATTCGTTACGGGCCAATCAGCGCGACCTGCTTGGCCAATGAGATCGCCGTGCGCTTTGGCCAATCACAGCGCAGCGCTTCCAAGTATGTAAATGTCCGTACAGAACACCCCTCCCCTCTTGGTATGGTCCTACGTAACGTAGTCCCGTAAGTAGGCGGGGCTTCGTACTTGCCTACTTGACCTGCGCAAGTTAGTTGTTGCTTGGCTCCCAGCCGGTTCGGTCGGGAACCTCCTGGAAAGGCTCGCCAGGCCTTTCGTCGCAGCTTCCTCCCGGTCTACTCGGGCTGGTTGAGCTGTGGTTGTTTCCGCTCCTGCCTGGTCTTTCTGGGCTGGTTGAGCTGGCCTGGCTGCTTCTCCCCGGTGAGGCTTCGAGCTGGCTGCTTTCCGGTGAGTATGGCTGGTTTCTTTCTATTGTTTCCTGGTTCCTGGGGTATTCCCTCCCCTCTTGGTATGTGTTGTGGGGCCTGTCTGTGTCTGTTTGCATGTCGGTTGTGTTTCCTGTGGTTGTCCTCGATCTTATTTGATCAATGTGGCGTTTCCATGCTTGTCCATTGGTTGTTTGGAGGCAGTACGAGTGGGGACCTGTTAGCTGGGTTATGGTTGCCGGTACCCAGAGTGGGTCTCCGGTAAGGTTCTTTGTGTAGACTGCGGCACCTGGGGAGAATGTTCGGTTTTTGCTTGAGGAGTTTGGGGGGATTTCTGGGTTGTATGTGGGGTGCAGTCTGTCGAGTGGGGACCTTAATTTCCTCCCCATTAATAGTTCTGCCGGGCTTTTGTTGGTAGTCGTGTTCGGGGTTATGTGTTGTATAAAGAGCATTTTGTTTATTTTTTCTTGGATTTCCCCGTGTTCAATTTTTTGGATGGGTTTTTTTGTGAATTGAACCATCCGTTCCACCCTCCCGTTCACCACCGGATGTGCTGGTGCTGTCAGTGCGTGTCGTATGCCCCGTTCCACTAGGAATTTTTCGAATTCCAGTGAGGTAAATTGGGGCCCGTTGTCCGACACGATGACATCTGGGAGGCCGTGGGTTGTGAACAGCTTGCTGAGTTCCTTGGTCACGGCTTCTGTGGTGGTGGTTTTCATGTTGCTTACCTCCAACCAGTTGGAGTAAGCATCTACCGTGATAAGGAATGTATGTCCTTTCGTGGGCCCAGCAAAATCTATGTGGATCCTGGACCATGGGCCCCTGGGGGTTTCCCATTCCAGGATTGGTGCTGCGGGGGGACTCGGTCTGGTTTCTTGGCATCGTTTGCATTTTTCCACCCAGGTCTCGATTTGCTTGTCCATCCCTGGCCACCAGGCGTAACTTCTGGCCAGGGCTTTTGTTCTAACTATGCCCGGGTGCCCNACACAACCTTTTTGTAATGAGAGTTCTGTTTGCTGGTTCCGGAATGTCCTGAATGCTTCGTCATCATCTCATTCTGGCCACCCCTTTTCTACCCAATGTAACACCCGTGCCAGACGTTTGTCTTTATTTGTGTCACGGGCAATGTCCGACGCGGTTATGGGTAGATCGGGCAGAGTCTCTGTGCTGAGGGTGGCTGTCGTGGGTGCTGGGTCGGTGTCTAGGTCAGGT
>BHEV01004507.1:0-21133 GCA_004319985.1 Emydocephalus ijimae
TTTTATATTTTTGATATTCAGTCTTTAGTTCATCCACAAGCGATGCCATTATGAAAAGAGAAACTTTTCCCAAAACAACCATCCAAGTATTTTTAATCAAAAGTAATTAAAAAAAAGTTCCAAAAATTAATACTTTTCTTCTTTCTTCTCTTTCTCTTTCTGGGGTTACTGTTTAGTCAAAGAGGTCCAATTACCATATACCTTTCTTTGGGATTCTAGCCAATCTCCTCCTTTTTCAGCTTCTGCTCCAATTTTTTTTTCTCTCCCTTCCCCCTTACAACAACAATTTTTTTTTTAAATGATCAGAAATCCATACCTCCAATAAGGTACCTCCAATAAGGTTTTCTGATTTCTTAAATTATTAAGTCTAATGTCCAAAGAGTCTTTTGTCCCTTGGCTTCAACTTTCAAAATAATTCACCTTCAGTGCCCAAATAAATTTCAGATCTTCATCTGCTGTTTCTATGGGGTGGGAGAGTGAAGAAAAAAAAAGTTCCCTTTAACAGCTTTCTCCGCCGCTTTCCGTCTTCTTAGGGATACAATGTATCCTCCAGCAATTCAGACAGTTCAGTTCCAGAGATTTTAAAAGATGTTGATTGACCCGGCTCAGCCAGCACTTTCACTTTTCTTTCTTCCTCCAGCACAATCTTACCTGGTTGCAGGCTTCTTCGTGGCGGCCATTACTGACCGCCACTTCACCACCTCGGGAAAAAGGGGTTTTTCCGGATGAGGAGGGGGTCTGCGACACCCCCAACCACCTGTCCGGCTCCCCTCTCTCTTCGGCTGCCTCTACGGGGCAGCCATATCCCCCTGACCCATTTGGATTGGGGGCACCTCAGCGGCAAGCGCAGTAGGAATCGCGAACAGTCGCGAATTCCTTGCAGCAGCAGCCCTTTTTATAGAGCTGGCTGCTGTCAAAGCATCCAATGGTTTAAGTTTGCCGCGCTTGGAGCGTCCAATCGCAGCAGCCTGTTAACTAGCCAATTGGATCAGCCTTGAACGACCAATCGCAACCCGCTGTTAACGGATCAATCAAACTTGCAGGATTACGAGCCTGCTGTGGAAAAAACCAGAGGTTTGCAGGCTTACGAGCCTGCTAGTTTGGAACGCCCCTCCCCTCTAGGTTTCGCCTAAGGTGTGGGGTGATGTATTCGCACAGGTAGGCAGGTCTTCGTCCCTGTCTACCTGATTTGTGTTGTTCAACCTGCCTTTGCTCAGATTCTGGTTCTGGTGGGTCGTTTAACGGTGACCTGGCTTCACTTCTGGGCAACCCTGGAGGTGACTCGGGGATACCCTCAACGTTTCTGTCGTCTGGATTTTCCGGACTCGCTGACCCTGCTTGGCTGCTATTGCCTGGAGAAATGACCAACTGCCACAGCTCCTCTTCAGCAGGTAAGTATGCTGGGCTTGCTTGTTCGGTCTGTAGGTTTGCGTGGTTCATTTTCAAAATCCTCGGCTTCCCTTCCCCCTCTGGTTCCAAGTTCAGAATTCGCAGAAGGGGTAGTTGTCAGCCTAGAACGCAGCTGGTCGATGTGGCGTTTCCACAATCTTCCATCTGTGGTTTCTAATTGGTAGGAACGGGGACCTGTAATTTGTGTTATTTTAGCAGGGACCCACAAAGGGTCACCTGTAAAGTTCTTTGCGAATACGAGGTCTCCTACCTTAAACGTGCGATGTTTGCTGCTGGAACCCAGGGGCTTTTCTGGGGTGTATGTATGGTGTATTCGGTCTAGGTGCGAGCTAAGTTTCTTGCCCATCAGGAGTTCGGCTGGGCTTTTGTTTGTGGTGCTGCTCGGTGTAATATGTTGGAGGAGGAGCATCCTGGCTCTGTCGTGGATGTTTACTTGGTCCATTTTGTGCAGGGTTGTTTTAGTGAACTGAACCATTCATTCAGCCCTGCCATTGGCTGCCAGGTGAGCAGGTGATGTCAAGGCATGGCGTATCCCCTGGTCTGCTAGGTATTGTTCAAATGCTAGGGCGGTAAACTGCGGAAACCAAGACATCTGGAAACCCGTGCGTTGCAAATAGTCTGTTTACTTTTTTGATGACCGCTTCAGTGGTGGTGTTCATCTTGTTCACCTCGAGCCAATTTGAGTATGCGTCCACTGTTATTAGGAAGGTATGCCCTTTTGTAGGTCCCGCAAAATCGATGTGAATGTGGGACCATGGACCCCTGGGCGTTTCCCATTCCATTGGTGGTGCTTTTGGTGGAGCCAAACGTGATTCTTGGCATTTGCTACAGGTGGCAACCCAGGCTTCAATTTTTTTGTCCATACCTGGCCACCAGGCGTAGCTCCTTGCCAGTGCTTTCATCCGTATGATGCCCAGGTGTCCATCGTGTAGCACTTTCAGGACTCTGTGTTGTAGCTTTTCAGGAATGGCTACTCGGTCTCCCCACAATACGCACCCTTTTTGGGAAAACAGTTCTGTTTGTCTGTTTTTGAAGGGTTTGAACTTGTCGTTGGGTTCGATTTCTGGCCATCCCCTCTCCACCCAGCTGAGGACCCACGATAAACAAGGGTCTTTTTTTGTTTCCAACGTGATGTCTTGTGCAGTTAGTGGATGTGAGGGAAGCATTTCAATTTGTAGCGTGGATACCGTAGGAGCTGGATCGTCTAGGAAGTCAGGCAATGGCGAACGGCTTAAGGAATCAGCATGGGGAATGGCTTTTCCCGGGCGATGTGTTAACAGGTAGCCATAGGTGGCTAAGAACTCTGACCATCGTGTCATTCTTGGTGATAGAATATGGGGAGTTGGTTTATCCCCTGCCAAAATGCCAAGCAATGGCTTGTGGTCTGTTATTATAGAAAATGATCTTCCATACACGTATTCGTGGAACCTTTTAATGGTGGATACAATAGCAAGGGCTTCTTTATCTAATTGACTATATTCTTTTAGTTTTAGACAAGGTTCTTGAAAATAATGCAATTTGTGCCTCTGTACCATTTGGTAGAACGTGGCTCAGTATAGCTCCTACTCCAAAAGGTGAGGCATCACAAGTCATAGTCAAGGGTAGTGTCTCGTTATATTGGATTAACACTGCATCTGATGTTAAAAGATCTTTAACTTGCTGGAAAGCTTGCTCCTCTCAACGTCCCCAAAACCAGGAAGCTTTCTTGTCGAGGAGCCTATGCAGGGGTTCAGCAACAGTCGCCTTCTGGGGTAGGAAGATGTTATAAAAGTTAATAAGGCCCAGGAAGGCTTGGAGTTCTGTCTTGTTTCTAGGTCTTGGAGCGTTTTTAATAGCTGCCAATTTCCTTTCGGTTGGGTGAATACCTTGTTTGTCAAGAAGGTAACCAAGAAATTCAACCCTCTCAGTGCATAACTGGCACTTTTCCTTTTTTACTTTGAGTCCTGCATCTTGGAATTTTTGCAGGACAGTTCTTAGGCATTTTCCTAATTTATTTCGTGTTGGTGCAGCTATGAATACATCATTGAAATAAGTTACAACTCCTTTTATGCCTTGCAGCAACCTTTCCATCAAGCTTTGGAAAATGCCCAGTGCTACGCTTACTCCGAATTGGAGTCTATTACATTTGAACGCACCCCTGTGCATGACTATGGTTTGGGCTTCTGCTGTCTTTGCGTCTACTGGCAGCTGCTGATACGCTTGGGCTAGGTCAAGCTTCGCAAATACTTTTCCGCCCCCAAGCGAGTGAAGAAGGTGCTGGACCATGGGTACAGGATATGCGCTCTGTTGAAGCGCATGATTCAGGGTGGCCTTGTAATCCCCACAGATTCTCAAAGATCTGTCAGGTTTTATGGGGGTTACAATTGGGGTCTCCTATCAGGCGTGGTTGATGGGTTCTAACACGCCCTGTGCTATTAATTTGTCCAATTGCTCGTCAATTTCCAGTTTGAGAGCAAATGGTACTCGGCGTGGCTTTAGACGGATGGGTGCGATGTCAGGGCAGAGACCCCTTGTACTTGCCTAATTGCTCGGAGAAGACTTCTTGAAAGTCCTGGATGAGGGCCGCCTCCCAGTCTTCGCTTATGGTCTGGTTGATGCCTGCCAATTCGATTCCTAATGGTGCGAACCATTGTAATCCCAATAAACTGGGTCGGTCTCTGTCAACGACGGTGAGAGGTAGAGTTGCGGTGTGGTCTTTAAATGAGACCTGGACATCACTAGAACCAGCAACCAGGATTCGATTGCCTTGATAGCCTTTTAATATAAGTCTCTGGGTGCTGAGGTCCTGGCGGCGGATGTCAGGGATCAGTTGCTTGAGAGTTTTCCAGGAGACCATGGAAAAGGAAGACCCAGAGTCGACTTCCATGATGCATGGTCTGTCTTCAATGGTGACCTTTACCCAGATTTTTTTCGCATACACTGATGAGGCATAGCCGATGGTGACGGTCTGATGTGCTTCCTCTCGTCTGGTAGAGGTAGCAGGTGTTCGGTTTCTGTTGTACTGGTTCCACTGGTGGTTAGGGCGGTCCCGGTTTGATGGATGGTTGTCTGTTGTCTGCTGGAAATCTGCTTCGTTCCTCTTGGGGCTAGATCCTCATTTGCTTCTGCAGACCTTGGCGATGTGGCCCCTTTTATCACAGGAATGACAGATGGCAACTAAGAATCTGCAATCTGCTCGAGGGTGGTTTCCTCTGCATCCAGCACATTGAAAACTGATTCTACAAGCTCGCTGGTCTCGCTCTGATCTGAGTCTGTTGACTTCTTCCACTTCACTTTCTGATGAGGATTCGATGTCTTCGTGGTGGGCTGTTGATGTGTGTCTCTCTGAGGGCGTTGCGATGTCGCTGGGGGGTTGGCGGTTTGTTCCATTCGCTCGGCGCATTCGGACTGCGGACTTCCTGGTTGCTTCTACTGCAGTAGCATCCACTATGGCATCTGCGAGGGTGATGTCTCGCTTTGCCATAATCTTTCTTTGAATGGTGAGGTCTCTTAGACCTAGGACAATACGATCTCTCATGGCTTCTTCCAGATTTGCGAAGCCACATAGACCTCCCAGATTCCTCAGATCCACTACAAAGTCCCCAATGCTTTCGCTTTCCTGTTGGTCCCTCTGGTAAAACTCGTGTCTTCTGATGAGGGTTGGGACTGCTGGGGTGTAATGAGCCCGGAGAATGGGAGCGAGGGTGTCCCAGTCCATAGTTTTGACTTCAGCTGGTTTCGCTAGTGTCTTTGCCATTTTGAAAACGGCGGGTCCACAGTGCGTTAGGAACACCATGCATTTCTTGCTGGGCGTGGCATCCTTCAGATTGTTGGTCTCCAAGAACATTTGGAACCTGTCCATGTAGGAGTCCCAGTCTTCGTTTGCTGGGTCAAATGGAGTGGGTGGTATCGCGCTGCTGGTCATTCTGCCGTCTCTGCGCGTTGTCAGCCACGTGCTCTGTCACTACTTTGCGAGTGTTCAGTCAGCTCTTATCGTTCCGTATTAGCTCTTCTCGTCTCCGCATCCCATCCTCGTCGCCAGTGTTCTATCTCGGAGGGTAGGCGCAAGAACGGAGACGAGACATCGGATAGTGACTCCAAACTCTTTATTAGTGACTTCAGGAACAGAGCTGAAAAAGGTATGGCAGCAGCAGCCCTTTTTATAGAGCTGGCTGCTGTCAAAGCGTCCAATGGTTTAAGTTTGCCGCGCTTGGAGCGTCCAATCGCGGCAGCCCATTAACTAGCCAATTGGATCAGCCTTGAACGACCAATCACAACCTGCTGTTAACGGACCAATCAAACTTGCAGGATTACGAGCCTGCTGTGGAAAAGACCAGTCAGGTTTGCAGGCTTATGAGCCTGCTAGTTCGGAACACACAATTTTAGAGGAAACCATACTGAAGATAGTACAACAGGGCTTATTTACTTAACCTACCACTAACACTTAATTGAGGCTACAAGAGATGGTATTCAGAGAGATTTACCAAATCTCCCAGAGCAGTCTGAGCAACAAGGCCAAAATTCTTAATTTTGTTTCTTTTTAGAAAGCATAGAAATTGAGTTTTTTAAAATTATTCTATGCTTTCCAAAAGGCTAGGTGGGAAAAAAGACCAAAACATTGAAAAATTCTGAAACAATGAGACTGATCAAGCTTTTTAAAGACCTTTAACCCTCTCCTTGTTTTATTACTGTTGGAGACATAGTGGGAACATCCATGGCCTCCTGTCCTTTGGGCTAAGGGAAGTCAGCTAAGTCATTAGCTTACTCATCTCTTTGGCTTTTCTTCAAAGTACATATTAATTAAAGCACTTGTGTAGCTTGTACATGGTTAGTTTGGTCTGTTGTGTCCAGGGGTGGACTTCAAAAATTTTAGCAACGGGTTCTCTGCCTGGTTGCTGGGTAAGTGTGGTGTGTGTGGCCTAGTCAGCCTCCTACACCATGGCGGGATGGTGGTTTTTGCCTACCCCGGGCTCCAGAGGCTTTCCCCAAGCCTCTGGGAGGGCAAAAACAGCCTCCCCGGGCTCTGGAGGCTCTCTGGAAGTTGGAAACGGGCCCATTTCTGGCCTTTCCAAACTTCCAGGAGACCTGTTTTTCCCCCTCCCCAAGCCTCTGCGTGCACCCTGCACTTACCTGCATCCAAAACAGGCCGGGTGGGGACTCCTGGGAGGGGAGGAGGGGAGTGGGCGGGGCCAGCCAGGAGTGGGATTTGGGTGATCTCCAAACTGCACAGAATCTTAGCTAGGGGCTCTCCCGAACCCCTGCGATCCCCGAGCAGCCCAGCCCTGGTTGTGTCTCTGTATCATTGTGAAATTTTTTTGCAAGCCCAATGAAGGCTCTTCTTCTGATCAGCCATAATCCTTTCTTACTCCTAACTTGTCTCGATATATCAAGAACCCCTGCACTCTCTTTTACAGTGTGACTTTCAAAGGAATGAAATAGGTTTCTGGGCCAGGGTGATCCAGAGTCAGCTGACAGATGCTTGTTCAGCAGATGGCCAAGAGAAAGACTGGCTCCTTATTAAGGAGCATCTGTTTCTCCATTTATTTTGCCAGATGTATTTTAAGCAGCACCTGGGAAGAATGTAATCATTTGATGTTACTCCAAAGCATGGCTGGGCCTAGCATTTTCTGAATTTGAAAGTTTAGTTTATCAGGGTTATGCATAATAATTGCTTGGGAAAGATTAGAAATTATTTCCTTCAAGTTATCTATTTTGTTATTTTGTTTCCAGCTCTTTGATACTATACAAAACAGATGTCTGTTGTGGCTTCATTATGAATAATTGAGGAGGAGGAATTAAAAAGGAAAAAAGGAGAAATCAACAAAAATTAATTGTTAAGAGCCATTATTGGGTTGGCTGAATGAGGATCTCTTATTGTCTCTCTGTGATCATTTCTATTTTCCCAAACCTGAACTGAGCCTGAACTTCTGACAGTGAAGGAAAAATATTATGAAAGGAAGGAAGGAAGGAAGTCTTCCAAATGTCTTTTCACTTAACTATTGTTCGCGCATTTTAAAACCATTCCCCAATTTTGCATCTTATTTTAACTGTTAGTCACCTTGAGTGTCCTAGAATGGAAAGGAGAAATGGAAAATGGAAAGAAACATAAATAACTAATACACACACACACACAACACATGTTCCTTTTTTACCTTCTCAAAGCGCTTATGATTTCAGTGTAGGACGGTACTTTGTTATTTTCTTGCATTTTCATTACCCAACTAGCTAACATGTTCAGAGCTAGCACTGATAATATTACCTATATAGGAAATGAAATGATTGCAAGAAAACAGCCAAGTTCAGAGACCTCACAATTCAAGCCTGAATACGAATATTCTCTCCTATTATAATTTATTTCCTTTCCAGAATGGTTTTTCTAAACATTGCCTTGGTCTCATGGGACTGGCCACATGGAAAACAAGCCATATAGGTACTGAGCAGGGATAGGATGCCACCAGTTCTGCCCAGCACTATAGAACCGGTAGTTCTGAAGAGCAGCAGACACCGAACCGGTTCTGTGTTTGCTGCTGTTTGGCCCACCTGGGCTCTTAGCTGTCCTTTATTGTTAAGTTCTGAGCATGGGCGCTAAGAATGGAGACGAGCCGGTGAAACGGTGAACTTCAAAACTCTTTATTAACATGGTGTAACAGCTCAGCTCTATGGCCGAAATGGCCCTCTTTTATAGGCAAGCTCTTAAGTATTTAACCAATGAAACACAGGGAGCGCTAGCTCCGTTAATCAATGGGAGAGATTCAGATTCTCCAATCAGATTCTCCTAAACGGACCAATCCGATGTCGCTATTATCGGCCAATCAGAAGTGCAGGGCCAGAACCCTGCACTTTACTTCAAGCTCTCAATAATCTTTATTTAATCACATTTATTAGTTCACAACATTTATTTCCTGCTTTTTCAACCTCAGCTGCTTTGCATGGCATAGCTGAGGTTGAAAAAGCAGGGAAAAAGAAACTTTTCAAATGCTGGGCACTTGCACGCAGTGCTTTTCAGCTGTCCGGGCGGCACAGCTTAAGGTTTTATACATGGTGCACACACACATCAGGTGTGCATGTGCACGAAGCCTGCATACGCACACAAAATGTAATAACCAAACTAGTAATAATGCCGGTTGAATCCCACCCCGATACTGAGCCATAAATGGTGGACAACTCTTCCATAAATTTAATGTACAACACTAAAATAAAGCTATGTAAATTTGAAAGGAATTATAAAATGATGAACATTTCAAAATGTCTTGTGTATCTATGAGATGGAATGTATTGATGAGATGACATAGCTTCTCAAGCACACACAGGAGTCTCTCCAAATGTTGTGACTTCTCCTCAGCATACCTTATCAGTAGGCTGTGGAGAATTGAGTTCAGAAATATCTGAAGGAAAGCACATAGATCAGGGGTATCAAACTCATGTCATCGTCACATGATGTATTGGGACTATTTTCCCCTTCACTAAACTGGGTATGTGGTCAGAATGTGACACATCTGGCCTGCGGGCTGGGAGTTTGACAGTCCTGACATAGATGTTTTAGAGAACAGTAAAGTTACCGATTATAGCATGGGTCTCCAAATTTGGCAACTTTAAGACTTGTGGACTTCAACTCCCAGAATTCTCCAGACAGCATGGCTGGCGGAGGAATTCTGAAAGTTGAAGTTCACAAGTCCTAAAGTTGCCAAGTTTGGAGACTCCTGGATTATAACTAGCAATCTGTTAGGACACCTCAACTAATCAACTCCAAACTAATAAACGTTACTGAAAACAGATCCATCCCCTGCACCCATCAGTCCATCACATGGCTCAATCAAATTGACCGCCTAACTGGAGACTTTCCTCTAGACATTCCTCTCCAGGTGCAGGGTAACATGTCCTTGACTCTCTGAGAAAGAATGTTGTTGAGTCTAATCTTCTACCTCACTAAGAAATCCCCCCTCCCAAATTCTCAGGCACTAAATGTAGTAGCCCGGAAGCTTCCAAATAAAATATGGCTTCCAAGGCTGACAGGCTTCCCCCTCCCCCCTCAGGAGAAAAATCATGTCCTGCAACTGAAGCTCAAATCAGATTTCAAGGCACATGGAGTCTCGTTAAATGAACAATTGCTGCCAATGGAGAAACTTGAGTATGCTGCACTTCTTAAACAGAAGCAACCCTAGTGTTGTTCATTCAGAAATGTGTTTCCTTTCTTGTGAGAAACCTTGCAGAATGCCTTTGCTCTGCTCTCCTTTCATCACAGTGAGCTCTTAGCCAGGAAGGGATGACAGCTTAGACTCCCCATCTTCCAAGACTAGTGGCAACTGTGTGCATGATTACCTGACAGAATATCTTCTGTCTGAGTTTCCACAAGGAGTGATTCAGCCAGCAATTGGAACTAGCTTGTTGGTTTCTTTATCAGAGTCTGAACTGGCCATAGTAAGGCATATAAGCTCCAATGGTTTCTATTTGGAATTTTACATCACTTGTCTTTGAACTGTTTTCAGAAACTATCAGAATACTATATGATAAAATACAACTTTTCCAATTCTTCTGAGCAGAGAAGAGCAACTAAAATGATTAGGGGACTGGGGGCTAAAACATATGAAGAACGGTTGCAGGAACTGGGTATGATGAAAAGAAAGTTTGATGAAAAGAAAGACTTGCAGTGTTCCAATATCTCAGGGGCTGCCACAAAGAAGAGGGAGTCAAGCTATTCTCCAAAGCACCTGAGGGCAGGACAAGAAGCAATGGGAAACTAATCAGGGACAGAAGCAACTTAGAATTAAGGGGAAATTTTCCTGACAGTTTGAACATTAATCAGTGGAACAACTTGCCTCCAGAAGTTATGAATGCTTCAACACTGGAAGTTTTAAAGAAGAGATGGGATAGCCATTTGTCTGAAGTGGTGTAGGGTTTCCTGCCTAGGCAGGTTGAACTAGAAGGCCTAAAAGGTCCCTTCCACCTCTGTTATTCTATTCTATTCTATTCTATTCTATTCTATTCTATTCTATTCTATTCTATTCTATTCTATTCTATTCTATTCTATTCTATTCTATTCTATTCTGCCTTTTAGATTTATTGGAATGATAACTTCCAAAATTCTCAACTAGCATGGTCAATTGGATTCTCAGAATTGTTATCCTTAATATATCTGAAACATGTCCCAGAATTGATGAGAGTCAGGCAGTTTATAAAAATCAACCAATCAAATTATATGTTAGTCAATAAATCAGGGCAATATAGAAAACAATGCTCTTAACAGAAACAACTACCAGAAACAATCATAATGAGGACTGGCCCAAATCACTTTGTAACTAGAAGCAGAGCCTCAAATTAAATCCCTCCAATTACACAAAAGGCAAATGAATTATTCTGGCACCTGAGAAAGAAATGCCTCTTCTCTGCAATAAAAATATAATAATATGCCAAATAACCTTGCTCCATTGTTAGAGGTTGTTGACGGCAAGTTAGCATCTTTCCATGGGTGATGGTGAGAAAATGGATTGGGCAATCAGCTATTGTCCTAGAAGGCAGCTTCTTGGACAACAGCTGTCCTAGAACCTGTTGAAGGCAGGAGGACGAGGATGAGGATGATCAACATCATCATCTCCAAATAGGGCATTTTATGGAAAGATTATTATGGTTGATTTCAAACTTGCCAGTTCTAAAGTTACCATTAGAGTCAAGGTGTCAAATGAAATGTAAACATAGAATTACCAAGCTGAAAAGGCCACAAATAGTCCTTCTGCCTAAAAAAATTAGGGACATGTTAGTCAATTTGTGCCTCCTACATAACCAATGTTTTCCTGCCTTTTTAATAGATGTATTTCCTCCAAATAGATAGATTTCCTCCAAATCAGCTTTCAGAAATAAAAGTGTCTAATGGTAGATCTGGCCTCACTTAACTCTGGTACTAGAGGGAAGCATCATAATTCAGCCTTGCTTGTCCTCAGAAATCAGGCCTAATTAAACAAGATAGTCTACATGGCAAATAAAGCACATCTGTGTTTTTTAGGGACAAAGTTCATTTGTAAAAGAACATTCCCAGAGCATAAATTCAGTTCAGAATTATTATATTAATGTGTTCTTCTTGCATAATTAATAGATGGGATAACCTCAGATATACCATTACAGAGTGACCAAAGAGTTTAAATGCAATTTATTGAACTGGCACTTTATGAGCCGAAAGATCAGTGCTGTAATAATCGGGAGGGGGAGGGGAATAGATTTGGCTTTGTTTGGTGGCTTGCTCTCTCCTTGTCCAGCTGACACTTTGTGGGAGTCAGTTAATTCATTGATTTGGTTAGGATGCCCTCTCCGCTCTATGGAATGGCTTGCTAACCAAGATTTCTTGTTGTGTTTTTCCACATTTTCATCCTTTCTCTAGTAATGGAATGAACTAGACAAAACAAGTTCTGATGTCACCCTTTTCCCCCTGACTTCAACTTGGTTGGCTGCTATTTCAGAAACAGTACCTTTTGTCTGGCCAAGAACATCTGAATATCCCTGAGATACACCGGGCTGGAAGGAAATGCAGAAAAGGTCAGCTTAGGTGCTGTTTTTAAATCTATTCTGATCCCTTGTACGGAGAAAAAGGGTGAAATTCTTTTTGACAGGTTGCGCAGTAAAAAGGTTAGGTGATGGAGCAGGTTCTTATGACGCAAAAGCCCTAGGCTGAAAGCTGCAGATTTGCCAAATTACTGAAGCTTATAACATGCTTGATAAACACCATTTCTAAAGGGTGCTTACCAGATGTCTGGCAAGGAGGAAGCAAGGTTTGATTTGCAAGAGCTTGTGTCATTACAAGTCTTTTTCTTTCTTTCTTTCTTTCTTTCTTTCTTTCTTTCTTTCTTTCTTTCTTTCTTTCTTTCTTTCTTTCTTTCTTTCTTCCTTTCTTTTTTTCTTTCCTTCCTTCCATTTGTTTATCCTCTCCTCCTTATGTGTGATTGTCTCTCCTTTCCTCCCTCCCTCTTTTCCTCTCCACTTTCTGTCTGCCTTTGTCTCTCTCTTTCTTTCTGTCTTTATGTCTCTCCTTCCTTCCTTCCTTCCTTCCTTCCTTTTCTCTCTCCCTCTCTTTCTATCTGTTTGGCTTTATGTCTCTCCTTTCTTCCCCCCTTCCTTCCTCCCTCCCTCTCCCCCTCCCCATTTGTTTTTTACCATCAAGAAAGTGATTTTGAGACTTGCATGAGAGTTCACACCAGAAACAGGAAAAATAAAAGTGAAGAGTTTCAGTGTAATTCTTGATATCTCCAAATAGAAATGGAAAGATCCCAGTCTTTCCTGAAGTCTTTCCTGAAAATTCCAGTCTGAATCCTGAATAGACACTGTTACACCAAAAATTGCACTGTTAAGTTTAGATGCACAATCTCCTTCTAAAGGTCTCCTAGTCACTTTAAAGAACCTGAAAGTGTAGACAAGGGGTGGGCAATTAATTTCTGACAGGGGCCACATGGAAAATCAGATCTGCGTTCGAGGGCCGAACTAATTTTATAAAAGCCCATTATAAAGGGCCCATTATAAAATGCAGCAAATTATATATAAGAATATTACACACACACACACCCACACACCCACACACACACATATATATATTATTCTTATATATAATTTGCTGCATTTTATAATGGGCCCTTTATAATATATGTCAAGCCTGGGTTTCCCAACCAGGGTTAAGGAGACAAGCTAAACCGAATGTGCAGCGTTAGTCAGATAGGCACACAGATAAATGAGTGAGATAAGCTTGTATGTTTGTTAACATACAGTAAAAATAACAGATACACTTGTGCTATCAAAATATAGTTTATTCCATTTAGAGTTTATAGCATAGTCAAAATAACAGTCCATTAGTCATGTATCATTTTAGTCAGTCCATTCAAGGATATTCAGTTAGCAAAAATCCATGTAGAATATCCAATGTCAGTTCACTTACAATAAAGCAGTCCTTTATCTCTCTCCCGTTCCAGTAGGGAAAAATGCAGTCTTCAAACTATCCAGTAATTAGGGATCATCAAACCAGAGAGAGCAAGCTGACGTTCCTTGCTTCTTTTATGGTGCTTTTCACAACCACTCTCTTAATTACATTCCTACAGTTAAAGTTGCAGACACTTTAACTAATAAACCATGATTACATATTTATTATTTTACCTAAACCAGTTAGGGTAAACAATGTTATCCCTAACATTCAATACACACACACACACACACACACACATACATATACATATACATATACATATACATATACATATACATATACATATACATATACATATATATATATATGAAAAAGTAACACCGCAGCTGCTCCTGCTACTACTTTCCATGCTTTCCAAATGCGAGTCCCAGGAGAGAACAAACAGCAAACTGCGCTCAGGGGCATCCAAGCCCACCTAAAGCTAGGCCGCTGCTGGTGGAGCCTTGCCCTGCCTTGGTGCCCCGTTTCCCGGCTCGGCGGTCCTCCTCCTCGCGTACGCGCCCGATGAGCCGCTCACCACGACGGCTGCTCCCAGCACCTGAGCAACTTCCCAGCAACTTGCGGCTTGCTTTTTCCTCTTGGGCGCTCGCGCCTGGCCCCGAGCAGCACGGTGGAGGGGAAACCCGGAGCGCCTCCGGATCACCTCCTCCAAGCAGCCTGCCCGCCAGCCGGGTGGAACCCTTCCTGCTCATCCCTCGGGTATCTGCCTTGTTCCTCTCTCAGTCGCTCTCTCGCTCCTCCACCAGCCCAGGAAGAAACTACTTCAAAGAAGCCGGCAGGATGGCTTCCTGTCAGCACAGCTCCTCCGAAGCATCTGTTCACCCCCACCCCGCTGCCTGCGGTTCAATCCAGTGCTCCGTTCTGCCTGCCTGCCTGCCTGCCTTCGTTTCTGGTTGTTTCAGAACAGCTTTGGCTGAGAATAATAACTATTCACCTCTTTTTCTCAGCCGAAGCTACTCCAAAACAACCAGAAACGAAGGCAGGCAGGCAGGCAGAATGGAGCACTGGATTGAACCATGGGCGGCGGGGTGGGGGTGAACGGGCGCTTCGGAGGAGCTGCGCTGACAGGAAGCCATCCTGCCGGCTTCTTTGAAGCAGTTTCTTCCTGGGCTGGTGGAGGAACGAGAGAGCGACTGAGAGAGGAACGAGGCAGACACCCGAGGGATGAGTGGGAAGGGTTCCGCCCAGTGGGCGGGCGGGCTGCTTGGAGGAGGTGACCCGGCAGTGCTCTGGTTTTCCTCTCCGCTGTGCAGCTCGGGGCCAGGCGCGAGCACCGGAGAGGAAAAAGCAAGCCACAAGTTGCTGGGAAGTTGCTTGGGTGCTGGGAGCCGCCGTCATGGTGAGCGGCTCGTCGAGCGCATATGCGAGGAGGAGGGCTTTTAAAGTGCCACCTGAGCAGGACCGCCGAGCCGGGAAACAGGGCACCAAGGCAGGGCAAGGCTCCACCAGCAGCGGCCTAGCTTTAGGTGGCTCCAAGCAACCCGCTCCAAGCAGCCCATCCACCCGCCGGCTGGAACCCTTCCCACTCCTCGGTGGGAAGACGCTCCCGCCTGCAAACTTTGCCTTTGCAAAGTTTAAACCTGGAAGCCCCGGAAAAAAAAGGGGGATCGGCGGGGACTCACCTTCGGAGAGGTCGCACTCGAAGGTGATTTCGAACTCCCAGCTGAGGCCTTTGCAACGTTCTTTTCTTTCCTACCCCGAGAGTGCTCCGCACTGTTTTGCAGCTTTGGGGGCCACGCGGTGCAGGGCAATATGCTACGCCCAGCTATTTTTTTTCAGGGACGGGCCGGATTGAACAGACCAACGGGCCGGATGTGGCCCACGGGCCGTAGTTTGCCCACCCCTGATGTAGACAGTAAATAAATCTTGAAGTCCATGAAGCTAATTCTCTGACTCAACATTTTCCACCCCAGGGTTCCCTGCTATTCTGAAGTACAACTTCTACTAACAGGCATTCGTGATCATGACATATAGAGGGGCCCAAGGTATGGAAGGCTGGCTCACCTAAACAAGTCAGCCATGTGGAAGGAAGTTACAAATATTATGATACATTCCTTGTTCCTAAAATATTTTGTCTGCAATTGCCTTTAGAGCAATTGTAAATTTAGAACTAAATTATCAAGCAGTGAATACTCAAGCTACTTCGATGTATATATTTATTAATGTTGACACTTGTTGATACGGATAATCCCATATGAATTTGGTGACAATGGAATTATTTTTAAAATACCATCATGTTCTATAAATGTTTCTATCACCAACACTGGTCAGAATCAGTGGTGGGATTCAAATTTTGTTCTGTGGGTGTGGCGTGGCTTGGTGGGCATGGCAGGGGAAGGTTACTGCAAAATCTCATTCCCTCCCCACCCCACTAACCTGCTTTCTAGCTCCATTCTCCTGTTCAGGGCAATAAAAGAAGATCCAGCCGAACAGCTGGGACTCGGGAAGCAGAGAATAGATGAGGCAGGGCCAGTCAGAGGTGGTATTTGCCAGTTCTCTGAACTACTCAAAATTTTCACTACCGGTTCTCCAGAACAGGTCAGAACCTACTGAAAATCACCTCTGGTTAGAATGTAACTAATGCACAGGGTTAAGCAATACAATAAATAGAACAGGCGCAGTCAAGGCTTCATGTTTAAATGAGAATATTTATTATGTTTTGGACTTCCCTTGTTTTATTTATTTAAATAAGTATTTTCTTCTTTCTAGCTTTTGCAGTACTCAGAAAAGGCCACCAAATAAGGACATAGTAAGTTATTTTTTAAAAACCCTGCAATTCTCATCTGGATATGTTCCAGATAGTATCATCAGGAATTGATAACACTTTTTTTCTTAGTGCTGCTTAAAATCTGCTTCTGAGTTGCTACTGTCAAAGGCCTACAACTAGTTAGACATTTGGAAGACATACTTCATTAGCTGACATGCACATCACTGTCTGGTACAATTTTCTTTTGTGTCCTAACAACTGTGTTATGTAACTCTAGCATTGATTCCTTGCAAGTAAGTTTCATGTAGGTTTCCTTTTTAGCTCTCTTTTTTTAAAGTAAATGGAAGGGCAATCAGGCAACATGGAAATACAGGTAGTCCTCGAGTTATGACCACAATTGAGCACAAAAATTATGTTGCTAAGTGAAACATCTGTTAAGTGAGTTTTGCCCCAGTTTTCTTGCCCCAATTGTTAAGTGAACCATTGTATTTGTTAAATTAGTAACATGGTTGTTAGGTGAATCTGGATTCCCCATTGACTTTGCTGATCAAGAGGTCGCAAAAGGGGAGCACCTGATGTTGGGACACAGCAATGGTCATAAATATGAATCAAGTGCTAAGCATCTGAATTTTGATCCTAGGGATGTTGCAATGGTCGTAAGTGTGAAAAATGGTCATAAGTCACTTTTTCAGTGCTGTTATAACTTTGAATGGTCACTAAATGAACTGTTGTATGTCAAGGACTACCTGTATGTATATTCTATTGAATATATAGGTAGTCCTCGACTTATGACCAAATCTGGGATGAAAATTTCCATGGCTAGTCAATGTTAAATCAGTTGTCACCGACTGTATGACTTTGTTTGCACAGTTTGTTAAGTGTTAGCTGTGAAGTGAATCACACAGTCATTAAGTGAAACCAGTCTCCTCCCCCCTTTATTTTGCTTGTCAGAAGTCACCTGGAAAGGTTGCAAATGATGATCACATGACCCTGGAACACTGCAGGCATTGTAAATACCTACCAGTTGCCAAGCAACCCAAATTTTGACCATGTGACCATGGGGATGCTATAATGGTTGTAAGTCATTTTTTAAATGCCTCTGTAAGTTCAAACAGTTGTTAAACAAATGGCAATAAGTCAGAGCCTTTACGAGGCTGGAAAAGTCTAGGACATTTACTCTGAAAAAAGAGATTGAAAGATAATATTGAAAAGGTAAGAAATCTTGCTTTTAAATGAGCCCCACTGTATTTATGGGGAAAATTGGATGGCATGGAAACAGACTGGCAGTTTCATAATTCAAATAAAGAGTAGGAAGGAAGAAAACAATACAAGGAAAAAGGGAATTGCAATAAAAAGAAACAGCAAGGGAAAGTTACAGATTAATGGGGATAGAAGTAATTTAGCTTTCTGGGTGGAACATAAACAGGTTTATGTAAATGGAGTGGTTCTGAAAATTTGTTATTGGAGTGTGTGTAAAAGAGAGATTGTTCTCAGAATATCATTTCTCCCCTCTTAATTGCAAAGGCAGGCTAAAATAATGCTGCATATGCGGAAAACTCTATAATTCAGTCAGTGGTGGGATTCACCCTTTTTTTTACTACCGGTTCTTTGAGAGTGTGTTTCGCATGCATGCGCAGCATACATAAACCACCAATGTTAAGCTTTACAACTGACCTTGTTTTTGAGCCCAGCTGATTCCCGCAGCAAAGTGGATTGCCACACCTCAGCTGGGCTCAAAAACAAAGAAATAAAGCACAGGAAAAGGCAGGGAGCGAGTGGACAGGGCTGGCTGCTCTTAGGCACTACCAGTTTTCTAGAACCGGTGTGAATCAGTAACATCCCACCACTAAATTCAGTGTCCCAGCAAAATAAAATGTTTAGTCTTTATCACCCTCCATTAGAAGAATAAGTTAAAATGGGAAAGGCTTCTACCAGAAAACCTTGAGATCCATTCCTATTCAGAGAGATAATAATGGCAACCTAGTCTGATATTTAAACAATACTTTACATCAATTCAGTCTATGCAGAGAGACAGAATTACCAAACTGCACCAACCTACAGTCTCTGTAGCATGCCCAAATACAATTTTGCTTCCCATCGTGATTACATTCCCACGTGTGGTGGCCATGCACCTCATATGTAAAGGCAGGAGGCCACTTTGCACCCAATGATCAAGGTTAGAAAGAACTGATATTTATTTATATTTATTTATCAACTTTTAAAAGCCTACATCTCCTCTCCAGAGGGACTCTGTGCAGTGTGTAGAAAAAATATCAGAACATAAAAACAGTGGAGAAGAATTTAAAAGGCAAGGATGTATTAAAAACCAGCATAAAAGTGAATTAAAAGTTGGCATGGAAGGCTTTCAGGATGCCAGTCAGCCCCATGGCTCTGTGTAGTTATGTGGACCCCAAGCAAGACTGCAGGACCATGTTTTTAAACTGAACTGCGGTGGAGAATGGTTAGAATGCAGTATTGCAGGCTAACTTTGCACATCTCCATTAGTTCGATCCCAACCAGCTCAGGTTAACTCAGCCCTCCATTCTTCCGAAGTTGGTAAAATGAGGACCCAGATTGTTGACATTTATAAACCACTCAGGGAGTGCTGTAAAGTACTATGAAAAGTTAATAAATAACATAACATAACATAACATAACATAACATAACATAACATAACATAACATAACATAACATAACATAACATAACCTAACCTAACCTAACCTAACCTAACCTAACCTAACCTAACCTAACCTAACCTAACCTAACCTAACCTAACATAACATAACATAACATAACAGATGAAGAACAGAAAGGTACATTCCAGCTGTTTATTAAAGAAAATTTAACCATAGAAGTTGAGAATGGAATGAATTATATTGAAATATTGTTTATTGGATTGGAAAAGAGCAATAAAGATGATTATGGG
Source organism: Emydocephalus ijimae (assembly GCA_004319985.1). Classification (NCBI taxonomy): domain Eukaryota; kingdom Metazoa; phylum Chordata; class Lepidosauria; order Squamata; family Elapidae; genus Emydocephalus; species Emydocephalus ijimae. The sequence continues at coordinate 18,980 of BHEV01004507.1, forward strand.
GCCAGAGGCTAAAACATGCAGAACAGCTACAGACACTAATTTAATGAAGAGAAAGATATGATAGTAGTCTTCCAATATTCCAGAAAGAAGAGGGGTCAACTTATTTTCCAAAGCATCTAAAGTCAGGACAAGAAGCAATAGATGGAAACTAATCAAGGAAGGAACCAAGCTAGCACTAAGGAGAAGTTTCCTGATAGTGAGAATAATTAATCAGTGGAACAATTTGCCACCAGAAATTGTGGATGTTTCATCACTGGAATTTTTAAATAAGAGATTGACAGCCATTTGTCTGGAATGGTATAGGGCAGGGGTGTCATCTTTATTGCTCTTTTCCAATCCAATAAACAATATTTCAATATAATTCACTCCATTCTCAACTTCTATGGTTTCTCATGGCCCATGGCCTGGATGCATCATGCACTAGCCACGCCCATGCCTGGTTTAGAGAAGGGGGGAAAGTCATGATATATCACGTGATGTGCCACCATGATGACATGAATTTGACACCCCTGATATAGGTTAGGTTTTCTGTTTGAGCAAGGTGTTGGACTAGAAGACCTCCAAGGTAGTGGTGGGATTCAAATTTTTTTACTAACGGTTCTGTGGGCGTGGCTTTGTGGGCGGGCAGGGGAAGGAGACTGTAAAATCTCCAGTCAGAGGTGGAGAACTACTGAACTACTCAAAATTTCTGCTACCGGTTCTCCAGAACTGGTCAGATCCTGCTGAATACCACTTCTGCTCCGAAGTCCCTTCTGACTCTGTTATTCTGTTCTGTTCTGTGGTTTTTTGGGGGTGGTGATGGTGGTGGTGCCTGAATTTGGGTTCCAGGAACTATGATTTAAATTGCTCTTTCCAAATATGTGATTCTGCTTTTCTATCTATGTCCATTTAGATCAACAAGCATTTTCAATACAAATTGGTATCTATGTATTTTGGGCAAACTAATGTTCTTTTTAAAGTACCTATCTTCTTTTGTCAACTTGGTGACTGATAGGTACTTTAAAATTGACATATAAAAGTAGATTCAGATCAACACCTTCATGAAAAAAATGTAATTTAATTCAGTTAAAAAGCAGTAGCTGTTTGAAGCTGATAAATGGTTAAAAAACACTTATCTATGACTTCCTATATTTTCTAAACTATTTTAAGAGAACACATGAAATTTGCCAGACAAATAATTTGTTATTTCTCTGAACTGAAAGCAATCTCTACAATGAGGAGATTTGAGGGATAGTAATATACTCCCTCAGCTGTAATTTTTAAATGCTCCCCCAGTGCTGGGGATTGAAGCTTTCATTGTATAATTATACAGGAATCAAAAAGTCTACTGCACGAATGTATTGAATTACAATGTAGTCTATTTGTAACAGTGAGTTCCTGGGCAATGCATTTTTAATACACTGGACCGGGGGTATGTGTGTCATAGCCAGGAATAATCCTATTTACACAGCAGCTTTATGGCTGGAGACAATAATCCCCATTGCATTAATGTTTACAATATTTCTATATTGGTTTTGCAAAACAAAAGATGCAGTCAGATCACAAAGCTGCAATTTTGCAGTGCTAGGCTGCCTAAATCCATTTGATTTCAGTGGGATTTAATTAGATGTGTGTGATGACAGCCTAAACCAGTAGTGGACAAACTGGAACTAAACTTCCATGGACAGAAATACTAGCCAATATGATAAATTGTTCGGAAAATTGGAAGCTGATATATTCAGTCACTTTTTTTAAAAAAAAAACAAGTTTTATTTTTAAAACACACAATACATAAATACACATATACACAAAACATAAAAGCATAAAAAATCTCTTTTCTGAAAGTTGCTTAGTCCCGGGTTAAAACTCTTGGTACAGACACAAATTCAAATTCATATTCATTTTACATACCATTTCATATCTTATCAACATTTTCAATTTTCTATATAACTTCTTCTTTCCTTTAAATTTTCTCAATTTTATTTTATTTTATTTATCTCCTCTCAATTCATATCATAATATTTATTATTCTTTGTCTGTTCTATTCCAGCCAACCATTTATTTTTCTTCTTTTAACAAAAAAGAAGAAGAAACACTTCTCCTGTACACTATATGGAGTATGATGCCTTTATCTCTTTCCCCTATATTTATAATACTTAATATAAAACACATAAC
>BHEV01004510.1:0-26726 GCA_004319985.1 Emydocephalus ijimae
TCTGGTCTAAAACAAATATGTAGTCCTCAAATTGGCAACCCCTAAAAAAAAAAATCTCATGAAAATGCTTTGGCTACATTTCAAAATGTGTATAAATTACCATCCAGGTAAAAAGAATACAAAATATTAACACAGACATGTGACTTCTACTACTTAGTGAAAGTGGACAAATCTGTAATGTCCGTAACGCTTAAAATGTAATGTCCGTAACACCACAATTATGGCTCTAGAGGGTACATGTTTCATTTGTTTCACTANGCTTTAATTTTTCAGGGGTTCAGCTAAACATCCTCACCATTAACAGCTGCCACTTCTGCTTGTTCTGGGCAGGGTACAATTTTCTCATGCTGTAAACAGTTATGGTGAGAAATAGGCAAATTGATTGCACACACAATTCGACATTGTTCTGCTTTGCTCAGATTTATATGGAGTCTCTAATCCATCACATGTAGGCTGCCTTTTTCAAACAAATTATTTTTCAACTCTGGGGAAAGGAAGATAAGACTCAGACCTTGTGTAGCTTGGATCTTCTTTTTCCTGTTTCAAACTCACAGGGTTGGCCTGACCGAAAGAGCTACCAGCAAAAAAGGGTGTGTAAATTTCTCGAACCAAGCTATCACCAATCTGGGCATTCACAAAATTTCTGGAAGAACGAAAAAGTTGGCGTATCATTAAAAAACACATTCGCACAAATAAGTTTGCTTTTATCATCCAAAGATTGAGAGCTTCAATCTTCCATTCAACTCTAGGACAAGTGAAGAGTCAAAGTAATATCTACAAAGGAGAATATATGTAGCTGTGATGACCCAGAGTGCAACAAAAATATAACAAAAACCAAAACGTAAATAAAGGTCCTTTAATGCCTTCAACTTGGCTTCACTGTTTAATTGTTCACAGTTGAAGATTAAACTATTTTCAAAATAACATTCCAAATGAAAGAAATACAATTCAAATTCAAAGATCAGATAACGAAGCAAAAACCAAAAACAAACTGCACTGAAGAAAGTTCCACGACAGACCAGGATAATTAATTACAAACTCCAAGAAGATAACCAGGTACAGTCTGTTGGAAGAACTCCAACCAAGATAAACCTCATCCAGGAATAAAACACTAATTTGTCACCAGCATTTGTTAGCATACAGGTCCAAACTCTTATGCAGATCTCACACCTGCAACCCATGAAGAGGATCATGGCCCTCTCCTCTCGAGTAGAGCACATTTTACGCTGATTCTCTCCTCCCTGCATGCCCTAGAATGGATAGGGGATGGGTCTGGGTCCTCCTCTGACTGCTCAGCCGGCTTCTGCCCTTCCCCAGCCTCCTCCACAACCTCCGGAGCCACACTCCCACTCCCTGTTGGCTGTTCCTCCTCTTCCTCAAAGTCAGTCTCCACCAGGGGCATGACAGTAGCTGAGGATCAAAATGAGGGGTCGTTGGTGCTCTCTGAGCTAAGTTTTTTCTTGCAGATGTTTTGTTACCCAAACTAAGTAACTTCATCAGTGCTAGACAGAGGCAGGGTCAAGAGAAACATCTTACATCTGTTTTGAAGCTGTGCTTCGATTAGTTTTGTGCCCATTTTCGTGGGCCTGCTCCCTTGCATTTAGCCATGATTTGTTTAACCACATGTGAAGGAGTGAAAAAAAAAACCACAATTCTCATCCCAGCATGATTTTGGGATAGCATTGCTCAAAATTGCTGGAGGGCATTTGGTGGAAGATGGACTTTTTTTCCCCCCCTCCAGAGAAACCTGATGATACGAAGGACTCCAAAAAAACGACATCAACATCGCCTGCTGGAGAGATGCTTCCAAGCTGCCTTATTAAAAACATCTGGAAGAGCTGTGTCCTTTCCAGAGCTTTTGGTGATGTGAACCAGCTATTCATTTCCAAACCAAAGTCTGGGGCTGCAGATTTTTAAGGCACACCCCTCCCTGATTTTTGTTCCCAGCCAAACTGTGCTTTAGCTGTTCCATGCTTGCTCTCCCCTCCTTGCTTTCTCCTTCCACTTGCTGACCTTTTTTAACGACAAGGAAATCATAAGTCGGCGCAGAAAACAGAGAACCCCTTTGATATCTGTTTCATATTAGGCTAGCCACATTGTTATGAAAGCTTGAAAAATGATGCAATCTGGAGAAATACTGTGGCACTTTCATAGCCAGAACTGTGCAGCTCAAGACAGCAAACAGATTCATGAAGAAAGGCAGAGCAGCTTGGAACTGGCTGAGCTTTTCAACCATAATCAAATCTGAAATCAGGAGATATGCTCAGAGCTATTACCCCTGCCTACCCAAAGTTAGAATCCTCTTTTAGTAAACAAGGTCCCATGATCAACTCATTGTTTATTGACTAGACCACTACCACCTGATCAAACACAACACAGAAAAGATACAATGAAGACCATCATTCTTCAAACTTGACAGCTTTTAAGACTTGTGGACTTTAACTCCCAGAATTCCTCCTCCAGTCATGTTCGCTCAGGGATTCTGGGAGTTCACAAGTCTTAAACTTGCCAAGACCCTTGATCAAGACCATTACATTTTGCATAACCCAGTTGGAGAGAATAGAAAGGACAGCATGCCTTTCTCTGGTCCAGCCCCAACACATTTGCAACTCATAGCAAATTTGAAAGAAGGAAACTCTCACGGTCGGTCAATAGGAGATCTGCATCAGGTACTGGGGCAAGCAAATGCATGGATCTTGTATTGATGTTAAAGCAGAGGTCTCCAAACTTGGTAACCTTAAGACTTGTGGACTTCAACTCCCAGAATTCTCCAGCCAGCTATGCTTAGTCTTAAAATTGCCAAGTTTGGGGACCCCTGTGTTAAAGCATCACTTCAGAGAAAGCTCATTAGTGATTTTCACGTGGGCACCTCAAGCTGCAAACTACAGTTGGTCCTTAACTTATGGCCACAACTGAGCCCAAAATTTCTGTCGCTAAGCCTGACAGTTGTTAAGTGAGTTTTGTCCTATTTTACAACCTTGCTTGCCATCGTTGTTAAATGCATCCCTGCAGTTGTCAAGTTAGTCACATGGTAGTTAGGTGAACTAATTACCCATTGGCTTTGCTTGTCAAAAGGCAGCAACAAAAGTTGATCCTATATACCCAGGACATTGCAACTGTCATAAATATAAGCAAGTTGCCAAACATCCAACTTTTGATCATGTGACTAATGGGGATGCTGCAGTGGCTGTAAATGTGAAAAACTGTCATAAGTCACTTTTTTTCACTGCTATTGTAATTTTGAACAGTCCCCAAATGAACGATTGTAAGTCGAGGACTAACTGTAGCTATTCTCATTTTTACCTAGTCTGTTTTATTTACTCAACCCAAGAGTTCATCTACGGTGCAGTATCTTTTTACCCGCTGAATGAGAAGCGAAACATCTTCAAAGAAAAACTAGAAAGTCCAGTTGCCTCTTGAAAAAGCACCTTTGGGACTACCTGCTGGAAAACTGGATTATTTAATTTTAGGAAGCCATCACTGAGTTAACTATGGATAAGCATGTCTTGCCTACACACATATCCTGCTTTGTTCACAAAGGAGGCGTATCTTTCCGTCCCGTCATTTCTGCACCTTTGAGAGATTTCGATGGCACCTCACGATGCATCCTGAGTTCATACCCAGGATCCTGGTTACATGTTTAGAACTTTGCAATTGCAGTACTTGGCTACAGAACACCATCTAAAGTAGCATTGATGATGTTATCTAGTTTGCTAATGAAACATCTGGAAGAAAACCACCAAGCTCAGAGGCCACCAAGGACTCCAACCACCCAAACTGCCTGCACCAACACCAAGAGATGATAGAAAAGAAGCAGTCTTCTAGGGAAGCTAATTTGCTAATCCTGGTCATCTCTGTGGAAAGCAATAAATTAAGTTCGAATGAAACAGAGATTCATTTTGTAAACCAATCCCATATGTTTGTAACATTTCATCTGCCAGTCAACCTGTTGGGTTTAGGCTTTCTCCTACATGGAAGCCCTTCTGAGGAGGCAACGCAGAACTTGTAGAAATGGAGGTTCTTCTTTAGAACAACATCCTACTGGACTGGATTGACTGCCAAACAAATATGCTCAGCGCTTGGGTCTCAAACCTGGGCTGTCAGTTTTCCAACTGACAAGCTCAGCATCTTTAATTTCTGAGCCATCGTGTCTCCCTCATCCCCAACTGAGCACTTTTTAACTGTCATGCTGGCTGTGGATGGCAGGTGCTCCAATCTCACAGATGGGGAACAGGAGGCTAGTAAAAACTGGCATAGCTAGTAGACTGAGCCATAAATCAATATAAGGGAACATTTTCTTCCTTTTGCAGTTTCCCCTTGTCCAATAAATAGAGTTCAGAGGCATACTTTTCTGTTAAGAACAAGACTGCTACCGATGCAATCTAGATACCATCTAGTGGCAGATACCATTCATTCACAGAACAAAGGAGACAGGAGATCTTTCATTCAGAACAGAGCTGGAAGGGACCCTGGAGGTCTTCTATTCCAGCCCTCTGCTCATTTTAGACAAGTGGATGTCCAGTCTCTTCTTAAAATCTTCCACTGATGGAGTACCCACAACTTCTGAAGGCAAGCTTTTCCACTAGTTAATTGTCCTCACTGTTGGAAAGTTTCTCCTTAATTCCAGATTGCTTCTCTCCTTGATTAGTTTCCATCCAATGTTTCTTGTCCTGCTCTCTGTGCTTTGGAAAATAAGTTGACTCCCTCTTATTTAGGACAGCCCCCCCAAATAGTGGGATATTGCTATCATGTCACCCCTAGTCCTTCTTTTCTCTTGACTAGCCATACCTAAATCTTGCAACTGTTCTTCATATGTTTTAGTCTCCAAGCCTTTAATCATCTTAGTTGTTCTTCTTGATAATTCAGCCATCTTGTTTGACCCTTCCCAACCGCAGCAACTTCCAAATAAGTGGGCCAAGTCCCAGAATTCTCTGTAATGCCCATGCTTGACTGGGGAATTCTGCATTCACACATTAGGGAGGTAACCAAGTTACCATTTTGGTTGGCTTGAATCAAACTACTAATTGTACTTTCCTCCTACCCCCAGAACTAACATGACTATGAGGGTTTGTTTTGTGTCTCAAAGGCTGTGCTTTCCTCAGCACTCAACAACTTTAAAAGAAGAGATAAATGCAATGCAGAAATTTCTTGGTAAAGAAATTTGTTGGAGAAAGTACTAAAGATAGGTAAGAAGATCTAACTTATTGGAAGTTTTTTGGAACGTTGGACAATTCATAAAATGTTTAATTCCTTTCTCTTCTTGTCTCTGCATTCATAACTTTTTTATTCCAAGGGGTTCTTTTTCCTAAATAATTCCTGTTGGATTGTGTGTTCAAATTTTGAAGGAGGAAAACTGAATAATGGTAGCAATAAATCAAATCATAGCAACATGATTCTTCTCAACCTAAACAGGCTGAAATGGAAGTGGAGCAATTAGAAATAAAAGTCTGCAAAAGCACCAAGCAGCATTTTTTTTTTGCAGTCAAAACTTTGCTTCATTGCTGATGAAAACGGACAAAAGGCAATCAAGACACCAACTTGTTTGCCTTTTCAAAGAGAGAAAAAGGAGGTTTGGGAAGGGCCAATGCTCCCCTGGACTCCATCCATAATTGGAATGAGGCTGCAATTAAAGCAAAGAAATTCTTCTACCCTACAAAGCACATCAATAATGACAAAACTAATTGGCCCTTTTTAGTTCTGCTTGCTTGCAAGAGGTGACTGGATGGCAAAAGTAAAGTCCAAATATTAAAGCAGTAGCAGAATTTTAAAAATTGCTGCACTTTAGAAAACTGATAGAAATAAAGACCAAACCAGCAGGATTCAACTCAGTTCAATTAGATTTTTTTTAATGTCCTTCCTACTTTTCTTGACCATCAAGAACTCCAATGGACAGGCCCCATCACACACTACTTGTAAAACATATCCTCAAAATCTTTTGCGTGGTTTAACACCTCCAAAGAATTGACATGTTGGAGAGCTTGGAATACAACCAAAAAATCCAGCAACACCATTTTGATAAACTGGCTTCAAAGACAGGAAAAGGAGACAGCCTCATTTGAGAGCAAAATCTCCCAACATGGACTAGTAGAAATTGTTCATGATTTCAAGCTGGAACTATTGAGCTCTACCTGATCTTTCCTGATAGACAGAAGATCCCAGACACAGTATCTTGTACAAGTGTAGCCTAAGACGTGCCCATCGTTGAATTTGACCTCCAACTCAACCAAAAGAGACAGCGGGGTCTCAAAGTCATTGTAAGAAAGCTTTTCAAGATAACCAGCAGAAAACTGATTGTGGTGAAATCAACAAGCTTACAATAAAAATATTGGAAAGGAGAATCAGAGGAGAATCCAGAGCAACCCAAGAAAAAGTAGTAAACAAACAAATAAATCAGAAGGCACAAAAGTATTGCATACTATGCTAGGAAGTTTCTCCTTTTACAATTTGTTGTGTCTTCTAGATATGTCATGACAAACCTGATATGAGAGATCAACATGCTGGATGAGCATTTGGGGAACTGTCCAGCAGGATATCAGGTTGAGGAAAATTGTTCCAAGACAAGATGGAAAGGAATGGAATAGAAAATAGAATAGAAAATAGAACAGAACAGAACAGAACAGAATCCAGAAGGGACTTTGGAGGTCTTCTAGTCCAGCCCCCTGCTCAAGCAGGAGAATTTCAGATAGTGACTGTCTTGTCTTTTCTTAAAAACCTCCAGCGATGAAGCACCCATAACTTCTGGAGTCCAGCTGTTCCACTGGTTAATAGTCCCCACTGCTAGGAAGTTTCTCCTTAATTCCAAGTTGCTTCTCTGCTTGATGAGTTTCCATCCATTGTTTCTTTTCCAGCCTTCAGGTGCTTTGGAAAGTAGCATAGAATAGCACAGCACAGCACAGAATAGAAACAGAAACTGGAAGGGACCTTGGAGGTCTTCTAGTCCAGCCCCCTGCTCAAACAGGAGACCCTATATCATTTCAGATAAGTGACTGTGTAGTCTCTTCTTAAAAACCTCCAGTGTATGTCAATGCATGTGTGTGTACACAATAGGATTTCTCAGCTCTCAAAATGTGAAGCTCTTCATGAATAAACTTCCTTTAGGGATTTGCTACCTTTAAATAAGGTTCTACTTCAAGAGGACTGCTAAAGTTGATTGACTCGTCCTGCCCTTTTATATCCAGTGAAGTTAGTCATAGGTAAAAGAAACAGGATACATGAATAACTTAGCTGCCAAACAGAAAGTTGTTGCTTCCTAATTTTTGCACTATTCTAATTGCACTAGCAAAATACTAATTATGGTAAAAATTATTTAGAAGTAAGTTTGGTGTTTGACTTAACTCATTTTTACTATCCTGCCATCAAGGATCTGTGAATACAAAATATTTCCTTTTTGGCATAATGAGAGATCTACTGATCAAGAGGGATGTCTTATTTTCCAATAAATGTGAATTTCTGCTATTCATGTGTATTTCTAGAAATATTAAGGGAAGAAACAGCAGATGGCAGCACCGTCTGCAATTCCCTACCTGGACTTTCTTTTTAAACCAAATGCTTTCTAACTGAAAACAGAGTCTGCTCCATTACCAGTGTCACTCTTTGTTTGCTTAAAAAATAAACAGAAGAGGGTCTTCTCACATAGAAGTCCTGCAAAGATCCCCCTGTTAAAACCATGGTTATCTTTGGACATGTTGAGCCTACTTAAGGAATTAATTCTTTAGGAGAATTCACACAGTAACCTAAATTCAATGTGTGAATTGGGTTTGTTTATTTACTTACAATATTTGCAAATCACCCAATCATCTGAAGTGCTGGGCATAATACAACAAAGGAGAAACAGCAGCAGCAAAACCATATAGCTCCAAATCTATCTATCTATCTATCTATCTATCTATCTATCTATCTATCTATCTATCTATCTATCATCTATCTTTCTATCTATCCATCATCTATCTATCTATCTATCTATCTATCTATCTATCTATCTATCTATCTATCTATCATCTACCTACCTACCTACCTATCATCTATCTATCTATCATCTACCTACCTACCTATCATCTATCTATCTATCTATCTATCTATCTATCTATCTATCTATCTATCTATCTATCATCTACCTACCTACCTACCTACCTATCTTTCTACCTACCTATCATCTATCTATCATCTATCTACCTACCTATCATCTATCTATCTATCTATCTATCTATCTATCTATCTATCTATCTATCTATCTATCTTCTACCTACCTACCTACCTATCTACCTACCTACCTACCTATCATCTATCTATCTGTCATCTATCTACCTACCTATCATCTATCTATCTATCTATCTATCTATCTATCTATCTATCTATCTATCGAAATATCACTCATGCATCATCACAAAATCTCCAGAACTGTAAAGCCTACAAACTTGAAATTTGGCACTTATGTTCCTCTTGGCTTCTTGGTACTCACTAAGATAGGATTTTTCAAAATGATCCTCAGAACATTTAGAGTATTTCCTATATTATTATTATTATTATTATTATTATTATTATTATTATTATTATTATTATTATTATTATTATTATTATTATTATTACCCTGTTTCTCCAACAATATGGCCTCCCCCAATAGGAAGTCCCAGCATGTTTTATAGGCATGAAATGAAATTAAGCCCCTCCCCCCAAATTAAGGCCTATATTAAAACATGTGAAATGGGGGGAATGGTGGGGGGGCTTGCCGTGAGGAAGCACTTTTGTTGCACACCCAGATATGGTGCTGCCTGTGTTGACCCCGATACGAAGTGCCCCACCAATGCCGGGGTCAACATCCAAGCCGTCACCGCCCGCCTGAAGATGCAAGGGGGGGAGGGAATTAAGTCACCCCGAAAAGACGGCCTGGCCATTTTTTCGGGGCTCAAAAAAAAATTACACCCGGCCTTATTATATGAGAAACACGGTATTATTATTATTAATTATTATTATTATTATTATTATTATTAACATGCTCTGATACTAAGGAGTTCTACTCCTCCCCACCTGAAAAGAAATCTGTTCCAAATAAAAAACACAAGCAGAGGAGTTTCAGTATCACAGCAGCAACCAACTTTAGTACAGAACAGTTGAGCTAAGCCATGCCCAGGCTCCTTGTTGTCCCCTTCTTACTCACACAGCCCTCAACTCTTCCAAACAGCCCTCAACTCTCTCACACACACAAGATGCTAGGTAGATGAATACCGATGGATGCTGGTAGGCAGAGACACGATTTTTTCTCCTTATTTTCCTCCCCAAAAACTAAGCCCGACCACATAGTTTCATAGTGAAGCACGGGTATTGAGCTAGTAACACATAGAGCAAGGATACCTAGCTATGAGATTGACCATGAGAATAATGAACCATTGGAATGGCTTGCCTTCAGAAATGGGTGCCCTATCACTGGAGGTGTTTAAAAAGGGATTGGACAGCCACTTGTCTGGAATGATATAGGATCTCCTGGTTGAGAAGAGGGTTGGATTAGAAGACCTCCAAGGTCCCTTCCAATTCTGGTATTTTGATATTTTGAATCAATGCCAAAGGCACACTGGAATAAGATGAATCTAGCAGTTCTTAAGAGAAGCAAACAAGCAGGGATTGATCAAACAGACACCCAGAGGAAAGATATTCTAAAACAAGAAAGTTACTACTGATCTGTCACCTGACTATGTATACATTTCAACGAGAGGAGCCCTATTTTCAAACCTTTATTTCAAACCTTTATTGTCAGTGCACAACATGTGTACAAGGAGATTGGCTGAGCCTCCCTTAGTGCACCCCCTAACCCAAATACATCTCAATAACAGCAGGTACAACTGAACCAACCAACCATCCATCCAAGTAAACAGCTCTCTGTGTTTGGTTTGAATTCTCCAAGATTCATAAAATGCGTTAAGCGTGATGGTGCCGAGTCAAGAATTCCAACCAGTATTTTTTTGCTTTCAAAGTGTGACCGAAAGTAGTCACTTCTAATCAGTGGTGGGATTCAAAAAATGTTACTACCAGTTCCGTGTACGTGGTTTGGTGGGTGTGGCTTGGTGGGTGTGGCTTGGTGGTCGTAGCAGGGGAAGGATACTGCAAAATCCCCATTCTCTCCGCACTCCACTAACCTGCTTTCCAGCTCCGTTCTCCTTGCAGGGCAACCAAAAAAGACCCAGCCAATCAGCTGGGACTCGGGAGGGGGTGGGGCCAGTCAGAGGTGGGATTTGCTGGATCTCCAAACTACTCGAAATTTCCATACCGGTTGTCCAGAACTGGTCAGAACCTGCTGAATACTGCTTCTAATTATCTTTCTCTAGCACTTTTCATGGAGTGGAGGTGACACCTGTTGCTTGTGGGGATGTCAGCTGGATTAAGCCTGAGCTAAATTTTCACACTGGCAAAACAGACTTTATTGGTTTGGGAATCAATAATCACGGAGGGTGTTAAAACTGTAAAAAATAATAATAATAACAACATTGAACAGATAGTTCTCAACTTACAACAGTTCACTTAGTGACCGTTTGAAGTTGAAAAAAAGTGTCTTATGACTGTTTTTTTCCTCCACACTTATGACCTTTGCAGCATCCCCATAGTCAGGTGATCAAAATTCAAACAACTGGCAACTGGTTCATACTTATGACAGTTATAGCATCTCCCTTGGTCACGTTATCAGTAACCTTCTGACAAGCAAAGTCAATAGAGAAGCCAGATTCACTTAACAACCATGTTAGCAACTTAATCACTGCAGGAATTCGTTGTGGCAAGAAAAGTCATAAAATGGGGCAAAATTCACTCAACAGCTGTCTCACTTTGCAGCAGAAAAAAAGAAATGCTGAGCTCAATTATGGCCATAAGTCAAGGACTACCGATACTATCAAGTTTGTCATGTTAGCAATTTGGTGGCAATGATGCTACCATATCAGCTGTTTCTTAATGTCAGAGGTGGTGTTCAGCAGGTTCTGACCAGTTCTGGAGAATCGGTAGCGGAAATTTTGAGTAGTTTGGAGAACCGACAAGCACCACCTCTGACTGGCCCCGCTCCCTTCTATTCTCTGCCTTCGGAGTCCCAGCTGATCGGCTGGGTCTTCTTTTGTTGCCCTGCACAGGAGAACGGAACTGGAAAGCAGGTTAGTGGGATGGGGAGGAAATGGAGATTTTGTAGTATCCTTTCCCTGCCATGCCCACCAAGCCATGCCATGCCTACCAAGCCATGCCCACAGAACCAGTAGTAAATATTTTTGAATCCCACCACTGCTTAATGTTTTAGTACTTGGGGTTCTCCAGCAGCTCCCCAAAAGGATTTTCAAATCAGAATTGGCCACGTAATGGTAACCTGTCCCACTTCTTCTGGAAAGTAAGCGCATAAAGGGGGGGGGGAGAAGCACACATATAAGAAAAGAGCATCAGAATGATTGATGGACATGAAAAAATGCTGAGAAATGTGGATTTAAATGCATACATTAATTCTGAAGGTTTTAAAGGCAGCTGAAGCCAGAGGTGTTTTATTTGGAGTTCATAAAAAATTGGAAAAAATACTCAGGGAAGTTTGTTTTTATATGTGATAATAGCAGCAAGACATGAACATATGTATGTGGGTGGGACATTATTACCCAAAATAGAAGAATGGATGATGGAGGCGATGGTGCTTGCTGACATAGTCCCAAACTGACAGCTTTTATTAGAGAAACGAACAAAGATTTGCAACAAAAGTCAAAGATAATAAAAAAAAGTTTCTTCCAACATATAAATAACAAGAAAAACAATCAAGGAAACAGTCGGTCCACTAAAGAGAGAAGATGTCAAGGAAGTAATAGGCAACAGAGAGAAAGCAGAACTGCTGAACTCATTCTTTGCATCTGTCTTCACGCAAAAAGAAATTATAGCTCAACCCACCAAAAACATAACTGTAAAAGACAGACCAGAAATAAAAGTTAAAATAAGTAAAAAAATAGTAAGAGAACATCTGTCTGATCTTGATGAAAACAAATCACTGGGCCTGATGGATTACATCCCAGAGTTTTAAAGGAGCTGGCAGAGGTCATCTCAGAACCACTGCACCATATCTTTCAAAAATCCTGGAGCACCGGGGAACTACCAGAGGACTGGAAAAGAGCTGATGTGGTTCCCATCTTCAAAAAAGGAAAAAAAAACCAAACCCAGAAAACTATAGACCAATCAGCCTAACATCAATACCCAGGAAGATACTGGAAAAGATTATAAAAAAACATCTGCCAACATCTAGAAACAAGTAAAATAATAACTAGCAGTCAGCACGGGTTTGTTAAAAACAGATCATGGCAAACCAATCTTATTTCATTCTTCAACACAGTGACTAAATTAGTAGACAGGCAAAATACTGTGGACATAATATATTAAGATTTCAGCAAGGCATTTGACAAAGTAGACCACAACCTACTTCTTCGTAAGCCAGAAAAAAGTAGAATAGATAGCACCACCACTAGATGGACTTGCAACTGGCTGGCAAACCGAATTCAAAGAGTCGTCCTTAATGGGTCTAAGTCTACATGGAGGGAAATAAGCAGTGGGATGCCATAAGGTTCCGTCTTAGGCCCAGTACTCTTCAACATCTTCATTAACGACTTAGATGAGGGAATAGAAGGGGAACTTACCAAATTTGCAAATGATACTAAGCTAGCAGGAATAGCTAACACCCAAGAAGATCGGCTCAAGATCCAGATGGAGCTTGACAGACTAGAACACTGGGCCATATCTAACAAAATGAAATTCAATGTAGAGAAAAGTAAAGTCCTACACTTAGGCAAGAAAAACCAAAAGTACACATATAGACTGGGTGAAACCAGGCTCAATAGCAGTAACTGTGAGAGGGACCCTGGAGTCTTAGTGGACAACCAGCTAAATATGAGCCAGCAGTGTGCAGCAGCAGCCAAAAAGGCTAATGCAATCCTAAATTGTATTAACAGAGGGATACAATCAAGATCAAGGGAAGTGCCAATACCACTCTATAAAGCCTTGGTAAGACCACGCCTAGAGTACTGCATCCAGTTTTGTTCACCACATTATAAAAAAGATGTTGAGACTCTTGAAAAAGTACAGAGAAGAGCAGCCAGGATGATTAGGGGACTGGAGTTAAAACATACAACGAATGGTTGCAGGAACTGGGCTTGGCTAGTCTAGTAAAGAGAAGGACCAGGGGAGACATGATAGCGGTCTTCCAATATTTGAGGGGCTGCCACAGAGAGGAAAGGGTCAAGCTATTTTCTAAAGTGCCTGTAGGCCAGACAAGAAATAATGGATGGAAACTGAACAAGGAGAGATTTAACCTGGAAATAAGGAGAAACTTTCTGACAGTGAGAACAATCAACCAATGGAACAGCTTGCCCTCGGAAGTTGTGGGAGCATCATCACTTGAGACTTTCAAGAAGAAATTGGACCGCCATTTGTCAGAAATGGTGTAGGGTCTCCCGCTAGGGCGGGGGGGTTGGACTAGATGACCTACAAGGTCCCTTCCAACTCTGATTATCTGTTAAATCTGTTAAAAGACACCAATTAACTAATGCCCACTGGAAACTCCTTTTGGACTTTTTTGTGGAGTGGGAAAATATGATATATGAGTTTGAAGATTAGAAAAAATAATCACCATCTCCTTTTAATGACCACATAATCCCTTGCGGGGTGGAGTCTGGCCAACTGAATGAAGCTGAGTGTTTACCGGCCAGATGCCCTTCCTGTCACCAATGCGGAGGTTTTCTTCCAGCAGAGAGTAATATCTGCCTCTACCTGGGAACGAACCTACAGCCTCCTGATTGTGAGGCGAGAGTTCCACCTCTAGGCCACTGTACCACTCAGGATTAGAAAAAATGTTCAAGAAAAATTAAAGTTTTGTTGCAGAGGCCAATTTAAATTCCTACTTATATAACTGATGTAAAAGAGAATCAGGAGCAATTTCTTTGTATTTCTTTTTTCTCTGCACTCTTGGCTTCGTTCTCTCTCTTTCTTTACCGCTTCCCTTTTCCTCATCTTAATTATTAATTTCTCTTAGCTTTTGTCTTTCTTCTTTAAAATAATCATAATAATGTTTTCTTAATGAAGGGGAAAAAAAAAAAGAATAGAGTATCACAGACGGTTATAAGACGGTTCTTTTCCTGATCTATAGGTCAGCCGCCAAATTCTCAGCAACAGTCATGGTGACTAGGAAATTCTCAGCGTTGAAGGACAGGCGCTCCAGCTGCAGGAGGCAAGAACAGAGGAGAGGGAGGGAAGGAGAAGGCTGCTTTGAAAGAGGAAAGAAGTGACTAAGCCTTCCTGGATGACAGTAACAAGTCCCAGCTGTCTACATTCATCAACCCTGCATGTCAGATAATCATCACTCTGAAAAACCAGAGAGACTCCAGGGTGCCAGGCATCAGATTAAAATCAGAGGAGGAGAAACCTCTATTCCTACCCTTCCTTGCTGACATTATCTGGTACCACTAAAACACACACACACACAAATTCACATCCCAGCAAGGATTGGTGACTACCTTTGAAACTGGGCAGATACTCAGAGGATTACAAAGGAGAAAGAGATGAGCCAGCTTCAAATATGAAATTATCCAGGGAGAAGCTCAAAGAGCGGATTGGAAATTAAAGAGCAAAAAATACCCCAACTGTGTTGGGATTCCCATCTCCCCCTCAAATGGGGCAGGTAGTCTTCGACTTACGAGCAGAATTGAGCTCGACCTTTCTGTTGCTCAGTGAGATGGTTGTTAAGCGAGTTTTGCCCCCATTTTGTCACCTTTCTTGTCACAGTGTTAAGTGAATCTCTGTAGATGTTAAGTTAATAACACCATTGTTAAGTGAATCCAGCTTCCCCATGGATTCTTTTTGCCAGAAGGTTGTGAAAGGGATCACGTGACCCAGAGATGCTGCAACCATCATAAATACATGTCAGTTGCCAAGCATTTGAATTCTGATCACGTGACGATGGGAATCCTGCAATGGCCGTAATGGTGAAAAACAGCCCTAAGTCACTTTTTTCAGTGCCATTGTAACTTTGGTCACTAAATGAACTGTAAATGGAGGGATATCTATATTCTGCTCATGTGAAGCTGAAACCCAACATATCTGAGAGCACCGGGCTATTTATTCCAGCAATCCCATCTCAGCTTAGCTTGTTCTACATGATCACTGTGAAGGAGGGCAAGGAAGGGGAGGGGAGGTGGAGGGGAAGGAAGGGGAGGGTGGGAGAGAAGGGGAGGGAAAACTTAATGGATATATAGTTTCCCTTCCTGGCACCAATGCCTTGGAAAGAAGGGCAAACTAAACATGAAATAGCGGAGAGGCAGCCTAGACCAGCAGCCTGGCTCCCAGTGATGGTGACACCTGTGGAGGAAAAACCCTGATGTTAAACAGGCCAGTGCCAGGCCTTGGAGCTTCTGGGTCTTTCTGCTTCCTTCTTGTACAGTGAATTTTACAACTGGTCCTTTTGAGAGAAAAAAAAGGGCAACATAAGCTGCAGGGGAAAATGACCATTAGAGATGAAAAGGACCCTCCGAACAATGAAAAGCATTGTTTTTCTCTCTCTCCAAGGAAAGGCCTCTAATAGAGCTAAGAAGGGGCTGTTTTGCAAGGAAGAGATATGGATTAGCCCAAGATGCATCGGTAATGCTCAGAAACTCAACACTTAAACTCCGTCTAAGCCAAGGGAAAGGGGTGCTTTTGGAAAACCTGCCTTCCTGTGGTTTATTTCCCTTCTTCTGGAAATGGATCCACAAGGTACACATCTACTACTAGGAGATGCATTTTAAGCAACTCCAATTGCAATTCTTAGCCTCAAAAAAATCCAAAATGACGGAGTATCTGGTTTTGGGATTAGGTTTAAATGGATCATAGGGCAGGAGGATGTACCAGAAGCTCTAAGGAAGGGATGATGTCATAAGCGCAGAAAAGCATACCGGAAAGATGACATTATGGTAACTAGAATAGCTTGGGAGAAAACCCGAATAACCAAAGATCTATATCTATCTATCTATCTATCTATCATCTCTCTCTCTCTCTCTCTCTCTCTCTCTCTCTCTCTCTCTCTCCCTTCAGGAGCTCATGCATCTGTGTCTTTGTATCGATGCTAGACTTCAGCAGCGACAGGTGCAATGATGGACAGAGACCGTATCTGTTTCCAGCAAGACGGCACCCTTGGTGGAAGTGCCTTTGGAGGAACCCATGCAGTTGGGGACTGGCCGCCCTCACCTGACTCAAGTAGAAAAGGATAGACGTCATCGTGATGGTTTATGCCTTCGAGGCCATTTTGTGGCCAAGTGTCCTGTTAAGACATCCACAGCAGCGATGCCTGTGGTGGCGGGAAATGAGCATCACTCGGCCTACGGGGTCTGTAGGTTGGGATTTAAAGTCCTTAGGCCCACCATCTTCACCAACCTTGCCATCCTCGCCACCTTTGACATCTCCACCACAATTGTTATTGGTGAAGCATCTTGTGCTGACAGAAGCATCTTGTGCTGACAGCAAGTGTGTTTGTGCCTGGTATGGGAGCAATGGAGATCCAAGCCTTGGTCGACTCAGGGGCCACAGCCAATTTCATGGATGCTCAGTTTGTAGAGCAGTGGTTCATTCCTCAGCAACAGGTGTCCCTGCCAGTAATGGTAGAGACGATTGATGGTCGGCGCCTTTGTTCGGGACCTGTGGTTGCTGCAACCAAACCCCTTTGCATGCGTATTGGGCAGCATGTGGAGAAAGCCATGTTCTACATTACCACAGTGCCTCATTTTCTGATGGTGCTGGGTTTGGAGTGGTTACAGGCCCATGATCCACAGATTGTCTGGTCATCTGGAGCTGTGTAGTTCCTTGATAGGAAGTATGCCAACCATTCCTTGCGCTACTGTGCAGGGAGTGTGGCTACGCCTGTGGACTTGGATCTACCTGCGGAATTGGTGGATTTTGCTGATGTGTTTGGGGAGAAGGAGGTGGATCAGTTGCCTCTGCATTGGGCATATGACTGTCCAATCGACTAGTTGCCCGATGCAAAATTGCTGGTGTGTCAGATATATTCCCTGTTGGAACTGGAGTTGGCCGTGTTGCGGGATTTTATTGACAAGAACCTCCGGAAAGAGTTTATCCGGCCTTCTACCTCCCCATTGGATGTACCGGTGCTTTTTGTAAAAAAGAAATCGAGGGAGCTACGTTTGTGTTGTGATTACTGCAAGTTGAATGCAATCACAGTGGGGAATCGGTACCCACTTCCCCTCATCCTTGAAGTGATTGAGCAGCTTCGTCAAGCTAAGATCTTTACAAAGTTGGACTTGTGTGGGGCCTACAATCTGGTTCACATTCATGCAGGGGACAAGGGGAAAACAGCTTTACAGACGAGGTATGGGCATTTTGAGTATACCGTGATGCCTTTTGGGTTAACCAATGCATGATCTTTTCTGTGATTTGTTGGATCAATTCGTGGTCATTTATTTAGATGACATTTTAATTTACTCAGACTCCCTGCAAGAACACTGGCAACATGTGCGGCTGGTGTTGCAATGTTTGTGTGATAATCACCTGTTTGCTAAGCTTGAGAAGTGTCAGTTTGCACAAACCATGATGGACTTCTTGGGACATTGTATTTCACCTGCCAGGGTGGAAATGGACCCAGAAAAAATAAAATCGTTGCAGGCATGGGAACCTCCATAGCAGGTTAAGGATGTACAATGACTGTTGGGGTTCGTGAACTACTACCGCACATTTATTCCCCGCTTTGCTGCCTTGACTGCTCCCCTTTCTAATCTGCTCAAGAAGGGGGAGAAGTTCCATTGGGGTGCTGAGGAGCAGGCAGCTTTTGAGGCATTGAAAGTCACCTTGCTTCCGAGACTATCCACAAACACCCTGATCCAGGCCAGCCATTTGTGGTGGAAACAGATGCTTCCGATGTGGCTGTTGGTGCAGTGCTCCTCCAGGCCTATGCTCCCGCAGGCACCTTTTTCCCGTGCGCTTATTATTCCCGGAAGTTGTCGGCTCCAGAGCGCAACTATACAATTTGAGACAAGGAGGTATTGGCGGTTAAAGTCGCTTTTGAGACATGGCGGCACCACCTGGAGTTAGCTCATCACCAAATCGAGGTTTGGACGGGTCATTTGGACGGACAATTTGGAACACCTACGTACAGCTTGGACATTGAACCAGCATCAGGTGAGATGGTCCTTATTCTTTGCTCGATTTGATTTCTGGGTGACCTTGTTATAAGTGGAGGGAATCAATGTGCCGACATCCTATCTTAGAAGCCTGAGTATACCCAAAGGGAAGATAAAATCTTGCCCCACACGGTGATTCTGTTGGAGTGGTTTGCAACTACCAAGGAACCTGTGGACCTTCGAGTGAGGATTCAGGAGGCGCAGCTGCAGGACCCATTTGTGGCAGCTCGACATCAAGAATTGGATGAGAATGGGAGACAAGAGACTCCTTGGGCATATATTGGGGACCTGTTGCGGTTCCATGATCACATTTACATGCCTGGAGGTCCTCTTCGGTGCCTTATTTTACATCAGTTACATGATAGTCCAGCGGCAGGACATTTTGGGGTGTTCAAAACACTGCACCTCATCTCTAGGATATTTTGGTGGCCAAGACTTAAACATGATGTGTCAGGATATGGGACATCCTGTGGGATCTGTCGTCAAGCCAAGTATGCTCCTGGTGCGCCCTTGGTCTCTTGAAGCCCATGCCTATGGCAGAACGACTGTAGGGGGCAGTTTCATTGGATTTCATCATTGAGTTACCACCATTGAATGGTGCCACAACCATTTCGGTGGTAGTGAATATGTTGACTAAAATGGCCCACTTTTTTCCATGTGCAGGTCTTTCATCAGCCAAGATAACAGCTCAATTGTTTATCTCCCATGTTTTCCAGTTGCATGGGTTACCAGACCGCATGGTATCAGATCGGGGGGTACAATTTACGGCACACTTCTGGAAGACCCTACTCGCAAGACTTCTGGAAGACCCTACTCAGGCATGTCTGTCGTCTGCTTATCACCCCAAAACTGATGGGGGGACAGAAAGATTGAATGCTATTTTGGAGCAGTACCTCCGCTGTTTCAGTAATACTTAAGACAATTGAGTGGAAGTGCTGCCAGTGGCAGAATTCGCTTATAACAATACTCAGCATGCTTCCACCCGTGTGCCCCCTTTCTTTGCTAACTATGGTTTTCATCCACAACTTTTCCCTTTAGCCCTGTCTGATTCTCCAGGTCCAGCAGTGCAGGAGTTAAAAGCCGGGGGCAGAATTCGCTTATAACAATGCTCAACATGCTTCCACCCATATGTCCCCTTTCTTTGCTAACTATGGTTTTCATCCACGACTTTTCCCTTTAGTCCCCATCTGATTCCCCAGGTCCAGCAGTGCAGGAGTTAAAAGCCGTGCACCACATGGTCTGCGATCAATTAGAGAGAGCCAAGGAGGACTATAAATGGTTTGCAGACCGACATCATCGCGATGTTCTGCCTTTAGAGGTGGGTGATCGGTTTTCGCTCTCTACTCGATACTTACCAATGACGCGACCAACGAAAAAGCACAATCACTGTTACTTGGGACTTTTTCTGGTCAAGGTGGTGTTCAATCCTGTGGCTTATCATCTCTCCTTGCCACAGACCATGTGTATTCATCCTGTTTTTCATCGTTCCCTGTTAGTTGCTGCCTCGGCCGACAGTCCACATAGACTTGCTCCATCACAGCCGGCCCAGTAGCCCCTCTGGGAGAGAAGAAGTACGAAGTGGATAGCATCCAAGATTCACACCAGTTGTGGGGCCAATTTCAGTATTTGGTGGCATGGAAAGTTTATGGACAAGAGGATTTCACCTGGGTCGATGCTACTGATGTTCATGCTCCTCGGTCCAGGACTTTCACGCTCTGTTTCCTCAACGTCCTCGTCCGCCTGATTCTGGGGGAGGGGGCC
Source organism: Emydocephalus ijimae (assembly GCA_004319985.1). Taxonomy (NCBI): domain Eukaryota; kingdom Metazoa; phylum Chordata; class Lepidosauria; order Squamata; family Elapidae; genus Emydocephalus; species Emydocephalus ijimae. The sequence continues at coordinate 19,911 of BHEV01004510.1, forward strand.
CTGCAGGGGGGGATAGTGTCATGCCCCTGGTGGAAACTGACTCTGAGGAAGAGGAGGAAGAGCCAACAGGGAGTGGGAGTGTGGCTCCAGAGGTGGTGGTGGAGGCTGGGGAAGGGCAGGGACTGGCTGAGCAATCAGAAGAGGATCCAGGCCCATCCCCTATCCATCCTAGGGCATGCAGAGAGGAGAGGATCAGGGAAAAGAGAGGTCTACTCAGGAGGAGATTACCATGATTCTCCTTGTGGCTCGCAGCTGGGAGCTATGTATATAAGTTTGTAACTGCGTTGTCAGAATTGCTGGAGTCAAAGTTTAGTGTTTCCTTTGAAAGAGGTTTATCTTTGTTGGCGTTCTTCCCATGGACTCTCCCTGTTATCTTTCTGGAATGTATGATTAATTATCTTGGCTTGCTTTGGAACTCTCATCAATGCAGTTTCTTTTGGTTTCCTTTTGCCTCATTATTTACTTTTGTGACTTTAAACTGTGCCTCATAAAACAGTGAAGTTAAGTTGAAGGCATTACCGGAGTTTAATGTATGCTTTGGGTTTTATTTTGAGAGACTATGGGTCATCACAAAACCTTTGCATCCTGGACTATCCCAAAATGATAGCTGCCCTCTTTCCTGTACAGTGTTCTTTTTCTTTATGACGGGATATGTATTTTTACAGGCATATCAGTTCTCACACATCTATCATGCCAAACACTGCAAATAGGAAAGGGTGAAGTATATTTTGTTTCCCAGAAGAACTGATAAGAACATATAAACACAGAGGCATGGATGAGTGTGTGTGAGTGCGTGTGTATGTTTATTTCTTTGTGAAATCCTTTGTGCTCTCTAAGCTTTGTTTATTTGTTTGCAGACATTTCGTTACCCAACTAGGTTACATCATCAGCGCTAGCGATCAGTGCTAGCACTGATATTATCTAATTGGTGCTCCTAAACCATTTTCAGCAACTCTCCAAATTACTAGCCTGTCTAAAACACTGCACCTCCCAATTCTAGGTTAAAGATGCAGGATCAAAAGAAATCATGATCAGTGGTAGGAGGTTCTGCAAATCTAGATCTGTTCTTCAGTGGCAAGTTGGAGACATCAAGACTGTTTCAACCCCAAACTCACAACAAGATCTAAACCTTGAATTAAAGTAATCAAGTCAGATTTTAACTGAAAGTTTCTGTCTCCTCCACTGCTTCTTATTCATCTCACAAGGGAATGATCAAATTTAACACATGCTGTGTATTTCCATGACTATATTTAACACTATCATCTTCTTTTAATGACCTCGTAATCCTTTGCGGGATGAAAAGGGGTGTTGGTACTTACCTGATACGCCCGTTCTCAGTGAGCTGAGATGAGCAACCAGAGAGTGGGGAGGTGCTTAGTCTCTGCTCGGATAGGCTGGGCTTAATTGTTAGAACGTTCTTATTCCTCCCTTACTCCTCCCTTACTCCTCCCTGACTCCTCCCTAGCATACTCTAGTTTTGGCAAAGACGAGGTGATGCAACCTCCACCCTCTTCTTTGTTATGTTTGTTTGTTTTATGAATTTCCAGATTTCGTTGGCCGAAACAGGATCCCACCAGACAGATATTGGATGGGGCTGCATGCTTGTTGCAGCTCACTGAGAACACCCCTTCTCCATTGAGCTGCTCTGAGTATCCAGAGAGTGGGACATACCAAAGCTTGGCTTGTCCTATGGAAGTGTCTCCCTCTGGGTTGGAGTCCCCCCACTGTCTGAGTGGACCTTTGTAACACCCTCCTATCAAAGGAGGCCTCAGCAGAAGTAAATACATCAATTTTGTAATGGCAAATGAAAGGTGATGGAGAGAGCCATGTTGCTGCTTTACATATTTCTGCTATAGAAACTTACGTGGCCCAGGCCACTGAAGTTGCCGTGCTCCTTGTTGAATGCGTCATGATGCCCCCAGGCACAGGTAATGATTGAATCTCGTATGCCTTGGCTATCGTGGCTTTCAGCCACCTGCCTATAGTTGAAGGTGAGACCTTATGCCCCTGAGTGGTTGACTGAAAAGATACAAAAAGGGCTTCAGTCTTCCTGAAAGGAGCCATTCGATGTAAGTACATATGGAGAGCTCTGCGGACAAGTCGCTGCCATTGATGCTCTAGGCCCTGAGAAGGCCTGGGGCAAAAATTTGGGAGCACAAGTTCTTGTGCCCTGTGGAAGGTAGAATTGACTTTTGGTATGAATGTGGGGTCTGGTCGAAGAACCACTCTGTCAGTATGGAATATACAAAGATCCTTTCGGGCCGATAGAGCCACTATTTCCGAGATACGTCATGCTGATGTTATAACTATGAGGAAAACTACCTTGTATGTGAGAAAATGGAGACTAGTAGTTTTCAGTGGTTCAAATGGACCCTTTGTGAGTGCTGTGAGTACCTTGTTAAGGTCCCAGTTCGGGTAACAATGTACCACTGGTGGACATAAATTTGTGGCGCCCCGAAGAAAACTCTTTATCCGTGGGTGGTAGGAGATGGATATTAGACCTTCCCAGGTCACCACCGAGGAAATAGCCACTACCTGTCATCTTAAAGTGTTTGGAGAGAGACCCCTGTTGAGACCATCTTGAAGAAACCATCCCAAACTTGTGCCACTGACGGCGAAAATGGATCCACCTTGGATTTGGTGCACCATTTATAAAAGATAGTCCATATGGCATTATGTATATGGATCGTAGAAGGATGCCGAGCTGCTTGAATGGTATTGATCACCTTGGTCAAGAGACTCTCCTTTCTTAGATGTCTCCGCTCAACCTCCAAATGGCTAGATGTAGCCATTGAGGGTCCGGGTGTTGGATCGGTCCTTGGGTAAGCAGAATTTTGTGCAGTGGAATTTTCCATGGTTCTTCCATGGACAGACCCCTGAGATCTGCGAACCACGGCCTCCTGGGCCAGTATGGTGCCACCAAGATAAGTTCCACTTTCTTGTCCAGCAGCTTTTGGATCACCTTGGGTATCAGCGGAAGAGGGGGAAAGGCCCTGAGGCCACTGGCAATGGAGGGTGTTGATGTTCTCCGTCCCCTGGGATGGGTAACTCAAAATGAATCTCAGGAGCTACGCATTCAGGGGAGAAGTCAACAGATCTATAACTGGCAGACTGGATCTCTGAACTGCCTCCTGAAACAGATCCAGGTACAGGCGCCACTCTGACTGGTCGACTGTGGCCCTGCTCAGCCAATCTGCTTGTGTATTTGTAAGCCCGGAAATATGCTCCGCTGTGATGGAGCTTAAGTTCCTTTCCACCCAAAGGCACAGTCTCTCTGCTTCCCACATGAGTTGTTTTGAGTGGGTACCCCCTTGTCGGTTTATATTTGCTTGTTGTGACATTGTCTGTTAGTATGAGGATGTTTCTCATTTGAATATGAGGAAGGAAACTGTGAAGGCCCAGGTGGACTGCCCTGAGCTCCAACCAATTTATGGTGTTTGATCAGTCTGCTGCTGACCAACGTCCTTGAGCTGAGAGGGACTGGAAATGTGCTGTCCATCCAAACAGGCTGGCATCTGTAGTGATGGTGAGTCTGTGGGGCCCTTTCAGTGGACAACCCTTGTTGATGGTCGGAACAGTCTACCAGTGCAGAGAGAGCAGGATTTTTGTTGGAACAAATACTCGGGTCTTGGAGTTGCTGTGTCTGTCAGCATAGTGTCCAGAGCGTGGAGGCGCTACCAGGAGACAGGCCAGTACATCAAGAGATGTAGAGGAGGCCGTAGGAGGGCAACAACCCTACCTCCACCTTTGTGCAAGGAGGGACAGGAGGAGCACTGCCAGAGCCCTGCAAAATGACCTCCAGCGGGCCACAAATATGCATGTGGCTGTTCAAACAGTCCGAAACAGACTCCATGAGGGTGATATGAGGGCCCGACGTCCACAGGTGGGGATTGTGCTTACAGCCCAACACCATGCAGGACGTTTGGCATTTGCCAGAGAACACCAAGATTGGCAAATTCGCCACTGGCATCCTGTGCTCTTCACAGATGAAAGCAGGTTCACACTGAGCACATGTGACAGACATGACAAGGTCTGGAGATGCCGTGGAGAACATTCTGCTGCCTGCAACATCTTCCAGCATGACCGATTTGGCAGTGGGTCAGTAATGGTGTAGGGTGGCATTTCTTTAGGGGGGCGCACAGCCCTCCATGTGCTCGCCAGAGGTAGCCTGACTGCCATTAGATACTGAGATGAGATCCCCTCATAAGACCTTATGCTGGTGCAGTTGGCCCTGGGTTCCTCCTAATGCATGACAATGCTAGACCTCATGTGGCTGGAGTGTGTCAGCAGTTCCTGCAAGATGAAGGCATTGATGCTATGGACTGGCCTGCCTGTTCCCCAGACCTGAATCCAATTGAGCACATCTGGGATATCATGTCTCGCTCCATCCACCAATGCCACCTTGCACCACAGACTGTCCAGGAGTGGGGGGATGCTTTAGTCCAGGTGTGGGAGGAGATCCCTCAGGAGACCATCTGCCACCTCATCAGGAGCATGCCCAGGCATTGTAGGGAGGTCTTACAGGCACGTGGAGGCCACACACACTACTGAGCCTCATTTTGACTTGTTTTAAGGACATCATATCAAAGTTGGATAGAGCCTGTAGTATTTTTTTCCACTTTAATTTTGAGCGTAACTCCAAATCCAGACCTCCATGGATTGCTAAATTTGATTTCCATTGATAATTTTTGTGTGATTTTGTTGTCAGCATATTCAACTATGTAATGAACAAAGTATTTAATAAGAATATTTCACTCATTCAAATCTAGGATGTCTTATTTTTGTGTTCCCTTTATTTTTTTGAGCAGTGTGTGTGTGTGTGTGTGTGTGTGTGTGTGTGTGTGTGGCATTCAGCTTTGTTCGGGTATTTTCCCACGTCATGGTAGTTGTGCTTTTAAAGTTGTAGCAACGTTTCAGCAGAATCTCATCTGCCATCATCAGGCTTCTGTATTGTGTTCGTCTGTGAGTCAGACTTTCACAGCTGTTTCTGTTTTAAATTTGGTGCTAGCCTACTGCTGTGCCAGAATGTTTTTTTCTTCATCCTGATTGGTTGGGAGTCTTGGTCTGTGTTTATTGGTCTTGGAGTTTCTAATATCTTCTGTCTGTTTTGTAGCTTTTTTTGTCTTGATTGGCTGGCAACATTGTGTTTCCTGTATTGGAGGCTTAGTGCAGCTTGGCTCTGAGTAAATGGATGGCTATCATTTATTAGGAAGCTGGGTTTCATCTGGGTGCCTGGTTGGGGTGTGTTTGAGCTGTAGGTATCGAGGGGGGGGGGTGTTTGTGCCCAGGTATTTGCCTGGATTGTGGTGTGGAGATTTTTTTGTTTGTGAGTGCAGGCTTCCAAATAATTGACAGTCTGATGGAGTCATCTCTTCTATTCATGCTTTCAGGTCTTTTTTCAATCCCTATGGCTTGCCTGATAATTCTGTAGCTGGGATTTTCTATAGTGGCTATGGTTTTGGTGCCATTGAAGTCGATGCTATGACCTGTGGCTTTGATGTGTTGGACTAGTGAGGAAGTGTGTTCCAGCTTTTTTTACTGCATTTTTGTGTTCATCCAGGCAGGTACTTATTCTTCTATTGTTCTGTCCAATGTATATGGCAGGGCATGATGCACAGGGAACTTCATATATGCCTTGGTTTTCTAAGTCAATTTTATCTTTGGGGTTTCTTAGGATGGCTGCTATTTTTCTGTCTGTTTTGAAGGCAGTTTTGATGTGATGCCTGTGTAGTATCTTACTGATTTTGTCTGTAGTACCTCTTATGTAGCTGTTCCATAGGTCTGTTCATCTTCTAGGTCTCCATTATGCCTCAGTGTGTTTTTGTGGATCAGGCCAGTGATTTTGCTTTTGTGGAAGCCGGTAGCTGTCAGTATTTTTGTCAGGATGCACAGTTCAGTCTTTATGTGTGTCTTGTCTGCCAGGCATTTGGTTCTGGCAATTAGTGTTTTGACCACGGAGTTTATCTGTGCTGGGTGGTGGTGGGATTGGGCGTTGAGGTAGCGGTTGGTGTGCTTTTTCTTCTGGTATATGGTGTGTTCTAGTGTGCCATCTGTTTTTTTGTAGATTAGTACATCTAGGAATGGTAGTTGTTTGTTTGTTTTTTCCATTTCCATGGTGAATTTGATTTTGGGGTATGTTTGGAAATTGTTTAGGTTTTCTTTTCCATGGGGCCAAAAAACAAATGTGTCATCGATGTATCTTAACCATAGTTTGCATTTGTGGGTGTATATATGGTATTCAGCTTTGTTTGGGTATTTTCCCATGTCATTATAGTTGTGCTTTTAAAGTTGTAGCAACGTTTCAGCAGAATCTCCTCTGCCATCATCAAGCTTCTGTATAGTGTTCATCTATGTAGTGTTGTCGCATTGTGCACAATCACGAAGCTGAAAGCACCAGCCAGAAGATGGCGAGTGAGACCTTGTCAAAACATTGCCAAGATGCTCTCAAGCTTACATGGGAAAAGACCCGAACAAGCCAAGACCTGCATACCTGTACCCGTGAAAATCTACAAATATATATGTATGGTATTCGGCTTTGTTCGGCAGACGAGATTCTGCCAAAACGTTGCTAAACCTTGAAAAGCACAACTATAATGACATGGGAAAATACCCAAACAAAGCTGAATACCATACATATAAATACCCGCGAAAACTTAAGAAATGTATGTATGTATGTATGTATGTATGTATGTATGTATGGCATTCAACTTTGTTCGGGTATTTTCTCACGTCATGGTAGTTGTGCTTTTAAAGTTGTAACAACGTTTCGGCAGAATCTCATCTGCCATCATCAGGCTTCTGTATAGTGTTCATCTG